>NW_026474231.1:0-10863 GCF_026875155.1 Cherax quadricarinatus
ACTGGGTTTTTAAATTGACATTAAAATTACCCCAATAAAAGGGAAAGGGGCTTTACACAGTGAAAACCCCCCTTAAAAAAAGCGGGAGCCTGGCAAGTACACCGATATAACTCAGTTTTTTTTTTTTAACAAACCGGCCATATCCCACTGAGGTAGGGTGACCTAAAAAGCGAAAGCTTTTCTTTGTATATTTAGTAATATATACAGAAGGGGTTACTAGCTCTTTGCTCAATAAATATCAAGTAAATAACTCCAGACTTTTCATCCTTCCTTCATGTATAAGAATTATCAACATACACCAGTCTCCTAGGCAGCAGCAGCTCGTAGCTAAAATTAAGTGGTGCTGCTGCTTCAGAAAATTTTTAGCCATTGTTTTAATATTGTGTAAAACGAGACAAGCAGCAAACATGGGAAGCAAACCAATGCAATTTTTACTTCACAGCCACAAAGCCAGATTTTCCGTTGATACTATTCAGAATTAAAGCTACGAATATACTTCTTGTTGTTGCTTATTCCTGGCTGAGATATTTCAATATCAGGTGCTGAACAGCCTCTTTTCTAACTAACTTTCTCATGGAGAGACAACTGTGAAAACTTAAGCTGTTGAAGTTCACTTACAGTCACAGAACTTATTTCTTGGGGATGCAAGGAGGCCATGATTAACCCTTTGACTGTTTCAGTCATATACTATATACGTCTTACAAGCCAATATGTTTGACATGTACAGTGGACCCCCGCTTAACGATCACCTCCCAATGCGACCAATTATGTAAGTGTATTTATGTAAGTGCGTTTGTACATGTATGTTTGGGGGTCTGAAATGGACTAATCTACTTCGCAATATTCCTTATGGGAACAAATTCGGTCAGTACTGGCACCTGAACATACTTCTGAATGAAAAAATATCGTTAACCGGGGGTCCACTGTATATACTCAAAAATTCTAGTGGCTTTAAATCAAGCAGGAGAAAGCTGGTAGGCCCACATGTGAGAGAATGAGTCTGTGCGGTCAGTGTGCACTGTATAAAAAAAATCCTGCAGCATGCAGCGCATGAGAAAAAAAAACGACCGTGTTTTTGGATTAAAACGCCAAATTTGAGGTGTATTTTCGTATAGTTTTTATGGTTATATTCTCATTTTCGTAGTCCATTTGATAAAATGGAAAACATATTATAGAAATAGAGGTAATTGTGATTGGTTTTACTATGAAAAGGACCTTGAAATGGAGCTCAAAGCAGGGGAAATGTTTGATTTTTGCCGATATTCAAGAGTAATCAAATTATGTCATTGTCCAATAAATGTCCAACTCGCCATTCTAATATGCAGTCATAAATGGGTTGACATTATTTATACGTATATGCTTCTAAACTGTTGTATTCTGAGCACCTCTGCAAAAACAGTGATTATGTGTGAGTGTGGTGAAAGTGTTGAATGATGATGAAAGCATTTTCTTTTTGGGGATTTTCTTTCTTTTTTGGGTCACCCTGCCTTGGTGGGAGACGGCCAACTTGTTGAAAAAAAAAAAAAAAAAATTACAATATTGCGGTAGTCTGCATAACAGTAAATCTTCTACTTTTTGTTTGAATAAAAATTCAAAACAGAAAGCAAAAGTAACATCAGAGGGGCCTGGAGACATGACTGATGAACAAAGAAAATGTTATTTTAGACCCAGGAATGTCTGCATTGTTCATTCTGGACCCTATTTTGAAATTGGCATATTTTTTAATTTGCATGAAATTGGCCAAATTGCCAATTTCTGACCACTTTATTGGGTAGTTGAAATCAGTAAATGGGCAGTTTCTTGTACTCAGTCGATAGAACAAATGGAGTTCTAAAGAAATAGCTATGAGTTTGGTCGACTGGAACAATGGAATTAGCCGAAAATAGGGCTCAAAGTGGGTGAAATCGCCGATTCATACATATCGCTGAGGTCGTTAACTTCGCGAGAGTGTAACTCTAAGTTTTCCATCAAATTTCATACTTTTGGTGTCATTACCATCAGGAAAAGATTCTCTATCATTTCATAAGAAATTTTTTTTTTTTTTTTCAAATATTTTGCGACACCAGGAGACACCTCAGGATTTGGGGTTGCGACAGTCAAAGGGTTAAATTATTTAAATTTTCTATAAAATAAAAGAACCGAAAAAACTATGAATTAAATAAAATAACTGGAAGCATGATAATCATCCAATTCTACACTATCACATTCAAGAATATGGTACATGGTTTTTAAGCACAACACACGTTGCTGAGTCAAAAAGAAACACTACTTTACGCTTGCACAACAGGGTCAGCACGGCATCAGCAACAATGCTCTCTCTCTACCTGGCACGCAGCGTCTTATCTCAGACATGTGCACATGCGCACAACGGCCAAATACCAAGTCTCTAGAACTGTGAAGTGCACAATTCCATACACGGATTTTTGTAATTTTTTCATGTACTGGGGGATGGCTACTGACATTAAGCTTAAGGCTTATATAATGTACAAGTATAAAAATATAATGTACAAGTAAAAAGGCATGCGTGAGCGTGTTTGATAGGAGTGAATGGAGACAAATGGTTTTTAATACTTGACGTGCTGTTGGAGTGTGAGCAAAGTAACATTTATGAAGGGATTCAGGGAAACCAGCAGGCCAGACTTGAGTCCTGGAGATGGGAAGTACAGTGCCTGCACTCTGAAGGAGGGGTGTTAATGTTGCAGTTTAAAAACTGTAGTGTAAAGCACCCTTCTGGCAAGACAGTGATGGAGTGAATGATGGTGAAAGTTTTTCTTTTTCGGGCCACCCTGCCTTGGTGGGAATCGGCCAGTGTGATAATAAAAAAAATAAATAAATAAATAAAGAAAGAATTAAAGAAAAAAGACTCATTATATTGAATGTTTTCGATTATATCAAGTGAAAATAGGGGGTGCCACAGTTCCGCAGTGTCTATACACTAGCCGCCACTGCTCCCAGGACAATTTCCCCAGAATCAACAAGAGATAGAAATATTAAATAGTTTTACTACAGACTGGGAGAATAATGGAATGGAATACAATGGTATTGGGAGAAGAAAATCCATTCTATGGGTTTTCCACCAATGATCAATGCAGTAAAACATTGTACAAAACAAATAGCAACAGTCACAGACTAAAAAATTTCCAAACCATAATGAGCAAAGAAAATTTATCTCCTGTATTATACATATTTTGGTGTTGTATCTACACTTTAAAATAATTATAAAATTATCACACAACATGCTGGGAAATTAATTTGCATGTTAAATTACATGTCTTAATTATAGATAATTTGAAGATACCATATTTCTCCATCATACAAAGTTTTTTTTTTTTTTCAGTGAAGTCCAAAATACAGGAGGGCCCCCACTTATATAGCAGGTTAAGTTCCTGGCTACTGCTATAAAGCAAAAATCACTTTCAAATGCATATAAAGCCTTGTAATATATTTACACTAAAATTTTAAGTGAGCAATATAGCTAGGCCTAAAAAATGCATATACAGTACAAACATTACTTACCCTAAAATATTTTTGTTCTTAGCTTATAGTGAGTGGTGAATATATTTATTGTAGGAAGTCTGAATAAATGAAGAATGGGTATAACTGAAAACTGCTGCATTGGCAAAACACCATAGAGCAGGGCTCTACTGTACACTGCATCAAAGAAAAATGACAAAAAGCAAATTTAAAAATACAATACTGTATTATATTATGGATCATACTATATTAAGGATCATACAACCTGAGGAAGAATAGAAGGGACTGGGAATGAGATTTGATTAAAGGAAATGGAGGGTGGTTCCAATTTCAAAGCATAAAAGAATAGCCTTTTGCCACCATTCATAGCCAGTGGTAGTGTAGTTCTTGGACACTGAGAGTTACAACCACCTCATGGCCATATAAACCCAGTACTGTAGTTCTCCCCACAACTTGCTACCACACATACACACTGCGGGATGCCACCACACATCATCCTCCAGAACTACCAATCTCCACCCTCCAACCGCACACCACCACCCTACACAACTTGCTGCCACCCTTCATGTATCTAGACTGTCTGTATTACCAGAAGCCCCCAAAATTAAAAGTGCTCATAGTCAACATTTAAAAAAATATTTTTTTCTTCTAAAAAAAAAAAAATACATAAGCAGGCTTTTATTGAAAAATAACTAATCTTTATATCAAAATTTTCAGTACCCACAATGTCATGACAAGGGAACAAAAGGAAAACTGACCTCAATTAGACATAATTTTGTTAGAAAAGAAATCTATGTTTTTCACAAATTTGGAGAAAATTCTGATGATACATAAATACATTTCACAACATTTTTTTTTTTTTTTTTTTTTAACAAGTCAGCCATTTCCCACTGAGGCAGGGTGACCCAAAAGAAAGAAAAACCCAAAAAGAGAGAAAAAACTTTCATTATCATTCAACACTTGCACCATCACTCATACATAATCACTGTCATTGCAGAGGCACCCAGATATGACGGTTTTGATAACATGTACTATAACACGTACTTTTTTTTTTCTCAACAAGTCGGCCGTCTCCCACCGAGGCAGGGTGATCCAAAGAGAAAGAAAATCCCCAAAAAGAAAATACTTTCATCATCATTCAACACTTTCACCTCACTCACACATAATCACTGTTTTTCCAGAGGTGCCCAGAATACAACTGTTTAGAAGTATATACGTATAAAAATACACCATATATCTCTCCAAACTGCCAATATCCCAAACCCCTCCTTTAGAGTGCAGGCATTATACTTTCCATTTCCAGGACTCAAGTCCGGTTATATAAAATAACCGGTTTCCCTGAATCCCTTCACTAAATATTACCCTGCTCACACTCCAACAGATCGTCAGGTCCCAAACACCATTTGTCTCCATTCACTCCTATCTAACATGCTCATGCACACTTGCTGGAAGTCCAAACCCCTTGCCCACAACACCTCCTTTACCCCCTCCCTCCAGCCTTTTCGAGGATGACTCCTACCCCGCCTTCCTTCCCCTACATGTACTTGTATTATAATAAATAAATAAATCTGAAATGTTATAATCTTATCTTGTATACATAACCTTAAGGGGGCTGGAGGGCAAATTTCGTAACTCGTTTATTTACCGTCTGATTTTCTCCAGTTTTGGTGCACAAGACAAAGTGTTCTCACTCTTTCTTGAAAATATTTATAAAAAATATACCTCAAACAACAACTGAGAAAAGACTGATTTACTGAAAATGCCCTCTGGGGTGATGTCATTCTTAATGGGGCTACGTAAGGTTGTTTGGACACTTGGTGCCGAGAGAACAATGCTAATACTAATTCGGACCGTTATATTTCCCTCTAAATACCTTATCGTTATTTCGCAAAAAAATAAAGTTTGTTAGTTTCTGGAATATGGCAAAAAAATCTGCCCTTTACTCCCACATAACTCCCGAAGTATTTGGAATATTTCCAAAAACTCAACGGTCCACATAAGAGAAATCATTATTCTACAATATCTGTGAATATTATTCCATTTAATTAAGTAATAAAGGAACCACTTCGAATTATAGGTGAATAAGTTACTTCCGAGATATCGGCCGGGAACGCTGGCCGGCCCCCATCTCCAAAAAAAAAAAAAAAAAAAATTTCGCGAAAATCGCGTTTGTTTGGGTGTATTTCTTAGTAAACTGATGTTCTAGTGCAGTTAGCCTCTAAACACCGTTTTCTCTTACTCAGAGACGACAGGGTAACCAGTTACACTTTTTATATCGAAATATTCCCGATAATCTCTGGGCCATATTATGGCCTATTTTATTCAGTCTAGAGTATATAACATGTTTGTATGTTATTTAGAGTGTTTATTATATCATATTAGATCAATTCTGATAGACAAATAAGCCGTAGAGTTGATATATAAGCTGATATAAGCGTAATAATGCGCGATTCCTGGCTGGCACCTCGGGCGCGGGAACACTGCCGAGCGTTCCCATCTGGTTCCCAGCTGTCGCTCAGTCTGCGGATAAGTCCCGCCTACTGTTTTATGATGCCAAATAGTCAGTTATTATATTAGAAAGAATAATGCAAGAAAAGGCGATAAAAAACAAGAAAATAACTCCAAAAAATATATAGGCCGTGAGCAGACTCGCTACCAACATCACCGTCACCATACCTGATATAAATGACTATAATTTCTTGTAGAAACGTCGTAGAACATTCATTCTGGTACCATTGTGTTGCCAAAGAGTTGAGCTATTTTTCAGTATACGTATATAACTCAATATCCATATTTTTTTTATTTTTCGGTGAGCGCGAGCAGAAAATTGCCCTATAGCACCCTTAATTTTACCACACTGTCTTGACCCCCAAAGTTTAAAATAATTACATTCTGGCCCATCTCTACAAGAATTCTGCTGACCCCTGCTTTAGGCCGCCCCTATAATTGAAGTAGACCTTGTAAAAAAAACATAAAACAAACCAGGATTGTGAGGAATGTGCCCCACCCTTCCTTAAAAAATAATCATCAGAAATCAAATATCTTCACTGCTTTGATGCCTATTTCAAGCTACTTCATCTGAAACTCATCAAAATAATCTCCATTTCACTAGTTTATCTTCCCTTCTATCAACTTATACCAAGAAAGGACCAATAAAACCATAAATCTATCCCAGAAAACACCTCAAATTTGCTATTTTAAACTAAACAGGTCATAAGTTTGCTTTTTTCATCATACAATGCATAGGAGAGAATCTTTTTGTATACAGTGTGAACCCACTGCACACACCCATTCTCTCATGTCTAGGACAAAATTTAACACAATTCTAAGTGGAAGACAGTGAAAGGGTTAACCCTTGTCATGTTATTTCTCTGTAAATAAAATACTGTACAACAAAAATGTAAATAACCATATGCACTTTCCATTCTACAGCCTCATATGAAGCTCTAAACCCTTTCTCTGGGTGGCCATTCATTGCGAGAGGTGGAAGTTTGATCATCCATCCTCTACTATTAGAGGAAACTCTTATTCTCACACAGGATAGGTGGCTCTTAAGTTGATGAAAACGATACATGAAACACATGGGTATCTTCAATGCTCAGTAGTAAAGCTTCTTGCGGTTGCATACCAACATATATATCATAGGATTTGATGATTGATGAATTTGATTTTTTTACCATATCTTATTTCCCATTTATTTGTGCTGTTACGGCCCCCTGCCAAACTAGCGGTTAAATGGTTAACCTGCTGGCCGGCAGTACCACAGGGCACGTCATCAAACCCAATGTGGGGACTGCTGAGCCGGCTTTAGAAACAGTAAGTACCTGAACACCTCACGGTACGCATCTAAGCAGTAACTACCAGAACACCTTAAGGTAGACATCTACTGGCAGTAGAGTATTCGTCTGACCGTCTTATTATATATATCTACTGGCGTTAGAGGAAGTGCTCACCGCAGCTCACTGAGTCTGTTGGCCTCAGTTACTTGACGGCCGCATTCAGTGAGCTTGCAGCATGGTGTTCTACAAACACTATTTATCAACTGGTCTTCAAGGCGGTAGGAAGTGCTCACCAGACCACCTTACGGTGTACTTCTACCGGCCTTGGAGAGTATTTACAGGACAGGTGATGTCTGCGGACTCACCGCCTACGCTGGTCAACTGTGGGCCGGAGTCATCGGATGCTGTTTTAGTAGGACGCTACGTGAAGAAAAGGTTGGAGTGTGACACTGAACTGGGCTAGGACCGTAGTGTGACACTAAAGCAAGTATGAGGGAGTGTAACACTGAGATATGCTATAGGACCGTAGTGGAACACTGAGAAGAAAAGGGTGTCATGTGACACTAAAGAAGTTACGGTTGTAGTGTACATTGAATAGTGTCATGTGACTGGCCTCGAGAAAGACGCTGTGTGAGTGTGTCGCTGGGTGTCAAGGGTGACACAGTAGTGTATGATGCAGAGAAAAGGGTGTCGTGTGACACGGAGAGTAGGAGCGTCATTACGCAGAGAAAAGGGTGTCAAGTAGTGACACGGTTGAGATGGAGCGTCATTACGCAGAGATAAGGGTGTCGTGTGACACGGAGAGCTGGAGTGTCCTGAGACACACAGAAAAGGGTGTCAAGTAGTGACACGGTTGAGATGGAGCATCATTACACGGGTAAGTGTCGTGTGACACGGGGAGCGTCACAACTCGGATAAGTGTCGAGAGAAACATGGAGCGTCATAAGTTGATTATTTATTATTGTACAAGTGTTATTTATAATTTATTATTTTAGCATAGATATATACAGGTCTCCCTCAACATTCGCGAGGGTTAGGGGATCAAGAGCCTCGCGAATGTTGAAAAACCGTGAATGTTTGGTGCCCCAATATATTGTAGGGAAATATAATACAATACTGCTTCCTTAACTTGTTGAACCATGAACAATCATAAAATACATGAAAACGTCGTAAATTGTACTAAATATATACATGTTATGCTTTAATAACATGTATGTTATTAAATACCACAGACTCCACCAATGCCTCCACCACTTCCCCAACCGCTGCCTCAACAGCTGCCTCAACAGCTGCCTCAATCGCTTCCTCAACAGCTGCCTCACCCACTGCCTCAATTGCTGCCTCAACAGCTGCCTCAGTGACCACTGCCTCAATCGCTGCCTCAACAGCTGCCTCAATTGCTGCCTCAACAGCTGCCTCAATCACTGCCTCAACAGCTGCCTCAACAGCTGCCTCAATTGCTGCCTCAACAGCTGCCTCAATCGCTGCCTCAACAGCTGCCTCATGCACTGCCTCATGCACTGCCTCAACAGCTGCATCAACAGCTGCCTCAACAGCTGCCTCACCCACTGCCTCAATTGCTGCCTCAACAGCTGCCTCACCCACTGCCTCAATAGCTCCCTCAACCACTGCCTCAATCGCTGCCTCAACAGCTGCCTCACCCACTGCCTCAATCGCTGCCTCACCCACTGCCACAATCGCTGCCTCACCCACTGCCACAATCGCTGCCTCACCCACTGCCACAATCGCTGCCTCAACAGCTGCCTCACCCACTGCCACAATCGCTGCCTCACCCACTGCCACAATTGCTGCCTCACCCACTGCCAAAATTTTGCTGCCTCACCCACTTCCACAATCGCTGCCTCAACAGCTGCCTCAATCGCTGCCTCAACAGCTGCCTCACCCACTGCCACAATCGCTGCCTCAACAGCTGCCTCACCCACTGCCACAATCGCTGCCTCACCCACTGCCACAATCGCTGCCTCACCCACTGCCACAATCGCTGCCTCACCCACTGCCACAATCGCTGCCTCAACAGCTGCCTCAACAGCTCCCTCAACCACTGCCTCTACCACTCCAGTCGCACTCAATCTACAAGTACCAAACACAATGAATTATTGTGAAATGTTTGGAAGAGCAGGGAGACTAATGTTCACTCCAGCATAAACAAAGTCACACTGACGATGTGTCAACCACTCCCTCGTATTTTTGTACAACTTCCTTCTTCAATTATATCGTATTTATTATTATTATTATTATTACTATTGTTATTATTAGGAGTAGCAGAAATGTTTGATTCTTTGCTGTGTTCAAGAGTAAACACATGTCACCGTCTAATACCTGTCCGAATAACCATTCCAATATGCAGTCATGAATGGGTTTACATTATTTATACTGCAGTTTAATAGCAAATAATGAACAAACAAAACACTCACCACACTGAGTGGTGGGAGGGCTGGCTGCCAGTTGCGGGGGTAGGAGGGAGGGTAGTAGGGACTCGCAGGTGGCGGGAAACTTGAATATGATTTGGCGGCTGGGAATTTGGCGGCTGGGAATTTGGCGGTTGGGAATTTGGCGGTTGGGAATTCGCGAATGTGTGAAGCCCGCGAAAGCTGAAAACGTGGATGTTGATGGAGACCTGTATATTGACACAGTAGTGTCAAAGAAAGTGGTACCCTGTGTGTAGGGTCAGTAATTATTATTTATTATTTTACAAAGATACTAATTATAATTTATTATTGTAACATGTATATATTATCAGATGTTTATTAGTTTAAATACCTCTTGACCAAAGATTGTTTTTTAAATACCTCTTGACCAAAGATTGTTTTTTATATAATATTAAAAATTAATTTATTTTAACGTGTATTTATGTATCTGGAACTCTTTATTAGAAAATGAGTAAACTACCATCTCAAAAATACTTTTTTTGTAATATATGGGGGCCTGTCCGGGAAGATTATGATCATCAATAATGATTTCTGGGATGATCTTATCCGGGATGACAGTTCGAGATACATGATACATATTACATTAATCTTTATGTGTCGGTCCTTTTGTGGTGGGGGTGTTACGGCCCCCTGCCAAACTAGCGGTTAAATGGTTAACCTGCCGGCCGGCAGTACCACAGGGCACATCATCAAACCCAATGTGGGGACTGCTGAGCCGGCTTTAGAAACAGTAAGTACCTGAACACCTCACGGTACGTATCTAAGCAGTAACTACCAGAACACCTTACGGTAGACATCTACTGGCAGTAGAGTATTCGTCTGACCGTCTTATTATATATATCTACTGGCGTTAGAGGAAGCGCTCACCGCAGCTCACCGAGTCTTTTGGCCTCAGTTACTTGACGGCCGCATTCAGTAAGCTTGCAGCATGGTGTTCTACAAACACTATTTATCAACTGGTCTTCAAGGCGGTAGGAAGTGCTCACCAGACCACCTTACGGTGTACTTCTACCGGCCTTGGAGAGTATTTACAGGACAGGTGATGTCTGCAGACTCACCGCCTACGCTGGTCAACTGTGGGCCGGAGTCATCGGATGCTGTTTTTAGTGGGACACTACGTTAAGAAAAGGTTGGAGTGTGACACTGAACTGGGCTAGGAA
>NW_026474232.1:0-29313 GCF_026875155.1 Cherax quadricarinatus
AGAAAATAGGCCCTTCTTAAGACATCTTGACCGGAAAGACCCACCGGCAACCCTTCATAGATTCCCTGTCCATCGAACTAAGTTATATCATGCACCTCACCATATCTTTGAAATATCTCTCTGATATCTACATCGTCTGCCTCGAAAGGAACGTTGCGGATCCTCACCCAGGTGTAGTATTTTGAGGCATCCTGCAGGCGTACCTCCAGACCAGATGATACAGTGATGTTCTTCTCCTGGTACTGAGTCACCGTCCTTTCATATGCCTCCACTGTGCAGAACTTTATGAAGATTCGTGATGATCCATTAAGTGCTATTCCGTGTAAGTCTTCAACTTCAATGCCAAACGTGTCCCGTATAATCGTTGGTAATAAAACAGAGGCATTCGTAGGGTAAATTGCCCCTTTAACAAGGTCAACACACACGGTGTTGCTCCTCCTGCGGTAGCTGGCAGCCATCTTGGTGAAAACAGGAAGTTGCACACCAGAGAAAGCAAGAGCTGTTTGCGCAGTGCGTCCACTCAGCCTGAAAGCAAAGAGGACAGTGAGGGTTATGTTTACTGAGTTTAAAATTTCCTTGAAAGCCAGGATACCGAGCCCTTAGGATCTCGTTTTTAAGTAATTAGATTGGCACGTTGGTATCAACACAAAATTTTCTGAGATACGTGTCAGTTCTTTTGGGACTGGCAAATTACAGCAGCCTTATCCTTATTACTTCTCTAGTCTTATGTTTAACTTTTATTGTCAGATGAAGGTTCTATGTGAAAAAATTTAAGTGTATGTATAGGTTTTGGGTCTATACCATGTTTTTATGGGGTTAAACCAACAAAGTCTTGTGGACAAGATTTTCGGTTTATATACATATGTGGGAGGTATAATTATGTATAGGGTTTGGTTATAAACCCTTTAATGTGCCGAGGTTTGTTATAAATACTTGTTTTGGATTCTTTTATTATTGTATTTTACATGCATGTTGTTTTGTTTTCTGTATCAGCATTATTGTATTTGAGGGTTAACATATTAATAATAGTAAAATACTGTTTCTCTATGGTTATTGTGCAAGGAATCATATGTTCCTTCCGGTTTCCTATTGGTTAGGATCTAATGTACCATAACTTAACCAATAATCTGTACTCTGTCATAGCGGGTATGTTAGGGTTTTGTTTTGTTTTGTAGTGGTTATGGTAGTTTTGGTTAATATAGTGATGTTGTACATTTGTATGATGTTTTTGTTGTAATAGGACATGTCAGGTATTCCTTTTATATTGTTAAACTATGTAAAGTTTCTTTTTGGTGTGTTTTCTTTGGGTACAATGGCTTGGCGGCAACTATTAATGACTGATAAACTTTAGTGAGGTTTGTCTTAGCGTGTATTGTTTTGCTATAACAAGATGTTATAATACTTGTTCCTGCAAGGAATAACCTGGTACTAGTAGAACAAAAGAATGTTTTGTATTCCTGTACTTTATTATGCATCCTTTGTACTTTTGTAAGGTTTCTAATAAAAAAAAAAAAATTGATAGAGAACAATATGGCATACCGGGTAGATCAATGTATGAAGGGCATGGAGCTATAAGGAGTTTTATAGAGCATAAAGGGGAGGGGGGAGGGTGTGTTTTGGCTCTGGATTGGAGAGCTGCTTATGATAGCGTAGAAAGGGATGCATTATAGAGTTTTATGCGTTGGTTGGGTTTCGGGAGGGAAATTGTTTCTTGGGCAAAAACTTTGTATCTGGGTGCAGTTATGAGAATACAGGTTAATGGATGACTAGGTGATAGCATACAGATGGGAAGGGGTTTGCGACAGGGATGCCCTCTGTCGCAAATTTTGTTTGCATGTCTTCAGGAACCCTTTTATAGGGCAGTTAGGTGGAGTATAGCGAAAGCTAGGGTTGATGGTGCACGTGAAGGGGAAGCGGGTATAGTGGGTTACGTGGATGATACGACTGTCTTGGTGAGGGATGTGAGGGATTTACATAAGGTAGGAAGGGTGATAGACGTTTCGGTGAGGCTACGGGGATGAAAATTAATGTAGTAAAGTCCAAGTATTTGGATCTAGGGGATAGCGTACATAATGGTGAGACTGTTGAGGGTGGGTGGCGTGTGGTAGATCAGCTGTTGATATGTGGGATAGTGTACATGCGGAATGATAGGGATGACCAAGAGGCAAATTCGAGGCGCACCGTGGATGGAGTTTTGAAAAGATTGGGAGGTTTGAGGGCAGAGCAATTAACGTTGCATCAAAGGGTTATAGTCACGAATGTCCTGTTGTATAGCAAGTTATGGCACGTGGTGGCAATATATCCTTTACGACGGTGTGAGGTGCAACGGTTGCAACTGCGGGTATTCAGATTTATATGGGGATCGGGTTGTGACTGGCTAAGTAGAGGGGTGGTGTCGCTTCCCGTTAGCCAGGGGGGGCTGGGGCTTATACCTCTTGAGAAGCGTATGTTGAGTGTGTTTCTGAAAAGTGGGTTTGTGAGGGAGGGGGTGAGGGGGGGCCTTGAAAGACTGCGCATGGATATGCAACGGTGGTGGAGGGGTAGGGATTTAATGTTTGGGGAGGCTATGTTGCGAGTTTTACTGAAGGTAAGGGATCCGAAACAGCTTAAATTGAAGGTTCTTGAGAGGGTGGGGGTGGGTCTGTGGTGGCGGCAGTTGAGGGGGCATACCCTATGTATGCATGGGGTTCTGTATGGAAATGTCTTCAACAACTACGTGTAAAACCAAGTGTCAGGGAGGTTATGTTTAAGTTTTTACATGGGATTTTGCCTTCTGGGTTTGTGTTATTTAATAGGAGATTAAGGGAGGGTGGGAAGTGCAAAGCGTGCGGATGTCCGGAAACCATATTTCATGCTGTGTACTTTTGTACTTGTTTAGAAGATGTGAGGGTCTGGCAAAAGTAGGGTAGTTAGGTTAGTGGGTGGGGAAGGGTTACAGGTGTTGCGGGTGTTAAGTTTAGATATAGGTGGGGGGAGTCAGCAGGTGGTGAATGTGGTTGCGTATGTGGTCACTGATTTTATTTATATATCTTGGGCAATGAGGGAGGTGGGAGTCGAGGAAAGGATAAGAGCGTTAGGGGCCACGATGTATAGAACAAAGTGCCGCAATAGGGATCTTTATGGGGGAAGATGGGAGACAGCATTTACTGAAGATTATCGTAGATTCAGGTTGAAGGATTTAAGAGATTTAAGTGTAAAGTAAGGGGTTGCGGCGGGTTAGTTAATCTTGAGTATGGAAATGTGTATAGATGTTAGTGTGTGTGGCATGTTTGGTAATATAATAAATAAGCTGCTTTTGTGATGTGAGTTTGGTCTGGGTAGTTGTGTAAGATATGTTATTCAATACCTTCTGAAAAACAATGTGGAATATAATATGTAAGTAGTGTTGTTACACTACATGATTGTGTGTATAATGTGTGAGAGGGTACATCTCACAGTATTTGTGTGTTTGATGGTTTGAGGTGACACAAGGCATGATCTAAGTATGTCTGGATTCTCCTTTTGTCCTCAAAGGTGTTATACAAAGATTGTACTGTGGTGTATGTGATGTGTAGGTTTATATGTATTCAACAAATGCTTGTTGTATGTTCCCTTTCGTTACTTTGTTTCAATTGTCATTTCAATGCACTTTAATTGTAAATGTAATGAGTCAGTTTTGAGATCTAAGCTGTTTTCTTTGTATGTTTATTTGTATTTTGGTAATGTAAAGCTGTAATGTTAGGGATAAGTATGTAGATGTTCTAGTAGGATTATGATGTTAGGTTTTGGTTTATTGATTAATGAGAAGGTTGGAAGTAACTGTTACATTTTCTTGTATATATTATTTTCAATTGTATGAGTCTTTGTCATATGTCATGTTAAATGTAAAATTTATATGGAAGTTAGGTTTTGAGTCATTGAATGTTTTTGTCAGTTCATGACCCTGTTACGGTGTTTATTTGTAGCTATGTTATTGTCGTAAGTTATTGTTGTATGTTATACAGATATATCTTGCAAGTATAGGTGCAATCCATTTGTGTTAGTTTATTATGTGTTTGGTTTCCTTATGTCAATGGCCGAACCTTCAGGATTGAGATCCATACTGTTTCCTTTTATTTTTATATTTATGTATACTGTATTGGTTATAAATAAAATATTAAAAAAAAACTCGACGATGGATGTGTGTATGCATGACGTGTCTACTTACTACACGTGGGTACGGGTGAGAAATGTACCCTTTGAGGCGACCAAGTTTGGTATAGAGGACGTTTTCAGCAACTACGGAGTCATTCATGAGGCTAGAGGAGAGGTATGGCGGGATGGACCACATGAGGGCCTCCCGTAAGGTTCATACAACATCAAGATGACATTAAAGAAGCCTATACCTTCGTATGTTATGTTAACAGGCAACAGAACTCAGGTATATGTGTCTTATGCTGGACAAAGGAGGACGTGTCGTCTTTGCAACCCTTATGAACATATAGCGGCGCAATGTGCACGTAGAGTTGCCCCAAGGGTGCCTGACCCGGTGGAGGAGGCCCAGCAGACGAGTGTGGTGGCGACGGCAAAAACTGGGACCCCTCTATGGAGTGAGGAGGTGGAAAAGGAGGGAGAACAGTTGGGGACGTGTGTCACACTCCCGGTGGAGGATGGAGATCTTCCTCCAAAGCCTGTGGAAGTGAAGGAAGTGGCAGAGTCGACACAGGAGGTGTCCTGGAGTCTGTGCTCCAGGAATTCTTGGAGGAGGCTTTTGTAGGAGAGGACATGGATGGACGGCCCAGTGATAGGCAGCGATTGCAAGGGCTGAGTGAGAAGAAGGGAGGAACAGGGAATGGTGGACAGGATACAGTTGTGGTGGCAGAGGTACACAGGGAGGATGTACCTGAGGAAGAGATGGCTTTGGGAGGCAGCTCTAGGAAGAGGCCAGTAGGGTTGACTGAATTAGACGACGTTTTAACACCTGGGCGAAGACCAGGTAAGAAGGCATGGGCAAAGGCGGTACGAAAATCCTCTACAGGGGGGGAGCACAGGAAAAATCGGGGGGGGGAGGGACAGGGGGGTAGGGGGTCTACATTGTTCGCATCGCTATTGGGCCATGCGGACCTGCTGCGCAGATGCTCCTGATTGAGTTGGCTTGTGCGCAGTTTACCTGTTTGAGCTGCTACCCCTGGCATTAGCTGGTGAAAACTTTATTATCCAACATGGCGCTGCATAGCAACAGGCGCATCAACACTGTCTGCTTTGAGTTGACCCGTGGGGCTGTCATGGGAGCCACAATGGATTTGTTACTACCGGCGATTATCCGTGATACCTACGGTATCGCAAATGAAGTGTAGTGTAGCACTTAATGGGACGACAGCAGATGTCTACGAAGCGGTGGTTGATAAGTATCAAGAGACCATTACAGCCATCAATTCAGCTGTATCAGTACGTCTTCGTGATGTATCACGACATTGCACATGGGTAAAAATTAGGAATGTGCCTTTTGAGGCGACTGATTTTGTAATAAAAGATGAACTACGTAATTATGATACGGTTCACATGGCCTCTGCAGGTCGGTGGGCAGCTGGACCTTATGCTGGAAGTTTGGAGGGAACATATTCAGTCAAAATGACCTTACGCCATCCCATACCATCCTATATTATGTTGCATTTTTCGCTGCATGACCACGGTAGAGTGCGGTAGTGCTCTGCACCCCTCTGCTTTTTGTAGGCGAGCACCCTTGTCAGTTACCTGGCTGCAGTGGTGTGAAGTGGTGCTGTCACACCTCGGCTAACAACTTAGGTGCACTGTGATTGTCAAGATGGCGGTTAGTCTGAGACGAAGGATAAATATGTAGGCATCGAGCTATTTAAAAGGAACGAAACGCCCAGTTCTGTGAAAGTCTTATTCCCCAAAGATCACCCGGGGAGACATAGGGGGGGTACAAGATAGTGACTTGTAGGTGGCTTTAAACGGAGGAAAACAAAATTTCGAAAAAAACGGGCTATCAGAAAAAACGGTTTTTTTTGATGTTAGTCACCGGGTTTTTCAGGGAACGTGGGGCCCTTAAAATTTTACACCAGCTGTACTGAAAAGGAAAGATAGATGTTTCCCCGGTATTTTTCGGGAAATCAAGTTACGAAAACGTTCCTTTGAGGCGGACGGGGCCCGGATAAAAGGAAATTTTTTTGAGAAGCAGGGGACGGTGCATTATGCCCAACATGGTACGTGGGCGGCAGGGCCTTTTCGGGTTTTTCCCCCCAGGGGGTTTTTCAACCTCAAAAGATTTGGGGGCACCCAAAAACCACCCTTTTGGGGTTTTTTCCAAAAATTTCGGGAACGCAGGAAATTTGGAAAGGGACCCAGGACAAGGGACGTACGTGCCGCCTTTTGTGGTGATATAAATCCATGCGGCGCCCTGTGACAACGAAGACATTTTCCCTGGACCTGTGGGTGGACTTTCGCGGCCCCCTGCTTAAAAGGGGGGCAGGTGGGGAAAGAAACATCGGATGGAGGGCGTGGGGGTTTTGTTGGGGCGAGATAGTGGATCGGGCAAAACAGGATGGCGGTGGGTTGGATCCCCCCCCCAACTGCCAACCAGGGGTCGTCTCCGGGTTAAAAAAAGGAGGGCAGAAAGAACAAAAATTTTTCTTGAAATTTTGGTAAGGAAATTTGGTTTGGAGGTGAAAAGACGTTGTCACCACCAAAAAGGGGGACTTTTCCTTTCCTGACGTGGTTTCATTGGAGAATCGCGCTTCCAAAAAGTGGAGGTGGGGGTTTATATGGAGAGGTAACATCTGCCCTTTTCCCTTGTGTAACGACGTCCGGAAAGAGGGGGGCTACTCAGTTTCTGATGCCCGCCTTACGCCGAAACAAAGGCCTGGGAAAACGCTGGGGTGAAGTGTAAAGGGTTTGGGGTTGAAAGGTGGGGGGAACTATGAAAAGGCCCCGGGAAAAAGGGGGGAGGGAAAGAGAGCAACTTTGAAGGTATCAAAACGAAAATTTCAACCCTCGGGGATTTTGTAAAGAGTGATGAGGGAACCGGGGGGAAAAAACTTTAATACCCCCTTTAAAAGGTGTTTGTCTGAAAATGGTTTTTGGGTTATGTAGCGGTATGAAAGAGTTTGGGTTTCGAAATTTTTCGGGAAATAAACTAGAGTGGGTTTGTGTTCCTGCAGGAGCCAAAAAATTAAAAAATGGGGTTTAAAAGGGTTTGTTGGGGGTTTGGCGGGGTTTTCGAGTATTTATCCTCCAAACCCCCCCCTTTTTTAAATGGGGTGGGGGAAATTTTTAAAAAAAGGGAGACAAACCCCCGTTTGTTTTGCAGAAAAAGCAAAGGGAGGGGGGGGGAGGGGGGGTGTTGCGTGGGGGTTGGGTGGTGGAGGGTTAAAGCGTTTTGTCTTTTTTTTGGTTTGTTTGCCCCGGGCCCAGAAAAAACAAAAAGGAAAGAATGATTTTGTGTTGAGGATCTTGTTTTTTTCCCTTAAGTGCACTGCCAGAGGTGGCGATAGTTGGTGGGGACTGGAATAGTTTAATAAAGGGGGGCGATGGGGGCCCCCCAAAGAGGGGCTGGATATTTTGTCTGTGGCTCTTAGGGGTTTTTAAGGTATGTTAGGTTTTCGTGATGCCTTTTTGGGGGGGGGGTTGGGAGCGAATATACGTTTGTTTTAAATTGGGTTTTGCTGGAGAAATAGATAGAGTGTAACCCTTTTTAAAGGGAGGGGGATGTGAAATCTTTCAGTACTGTTTTAGGTACAATGTCAGTTTATAGGGCAAATGGGGTGGGGTTGGATAGGGACGCTTGGGGGCATATATATAATTATTTAATTTTAAAAATAAATGTTTTAGGTGTGGGAGGGGTTGGAGGGGGTTTTTAGTCCCCATGGAGGGAGCTTTGTGTGGGAAAAACAGGGGGTGGTGGACAAATTTTTGGGGCAAAGGTGGGGTGTGTCCGGGGAAAGGAAAGGGTTAAAAGTTTTTTGTGAGAGAGGGGAAAAATATTAATAATTTAAAAAATTTTGGGCTGGCTAACTATTTTGGGGGGTTTGGTTTAAAAGGGGTTTCTATGGGAGGGGGGTGGGGGGATTAATTTTCCTATGGATTAAATAAACTGAAATAAAGGGAAGGTTGAGGGTGTTGCAAAAAGAAAGGTTTTTAAGCTGGAAAAGGGGGGAAAGGGAAGGGGGGAGGAAGTGCTTTTTGGGGGACAACCCCTCCCGTGTGTTTTGCGGCCCTCATAAGCAAAGGCAGCGGGTGGGGCAGCTAAACCATGTTTAGGGGTTAAAAGGGGATGGGGTGGGAATTTTTAAGAAGGGAAGGGGATTTGAAACCCCGAAGGGGTTTTGTGCGTAGCGGAGGCTTGGTACGGAAAAAGTACGGGGAAGGGGGGGGGGTGGGTGGGCGGGGCGTTGGGGCAAGGTGTGTACTTTTTGTGAAATTTTAATTTAGGAAAAAGGAACGAAAGGGTTTTGGGGGGACTATTTCGGGAGAGGAAATAGAGAAAGCGTTTAAGGGGATGGGAAGGGGAAAGCTCCCCGGGATTGACGGTTTTCCCCGGTTTGGGAAATTTTTTTTACAAAATTGGGCTTTTATAAAAAGGAAAATTTTTTTGTTTTTTTTTTTATAAATTTTTTTAAAACTAGGAAAAAAAAATATGGGTAACAAACAAATGTAACAAGAAAACATCAGTGAACAAAAATCAACTGTGACTAAAACAGTACTGAAGAAAGCACATATATAAAGAAAAAGAACTGGCTGCACCCCAAAAACAAACACCCCCTTGACGTACTGTGCTTACATTAAAAGGTTGGGCTTATAAAAAAAAAAAAATAAAAACCTAACCCAGTAAAGCTTACACTCCCCCCCCCCCTGAAAACGTCCCTTTTACCTTAGATACCAGTGAAAAAATCTCTTTTAAATTATACATTTGTAAAAAACAATTTTGAAACTTCAGTGACAATATATATAAACAATCCCGGCAGCTAAACGGCTGACACTATAATACAAGGAATTTCTGAACCTGATGGCTCACATCCACCAAAAAACACAATCCACCCTACCCCAATACCCTATGGAATAATTAATTCGGCACGGTGGGGGGTTTTAAGGGACACTCCGTGACATTTCAACCCCCCCCTGCCTATAATGTATTGCCATCCCCCTCAAAACCACCAACGCCCTTGATAGAATTACGTCTTATAATATATCACCCTAAAAACACGCACCCACAAACCTACAAAAATAATAAATAATTTACACTTATTCCCCCTCGGGAAGATTTTTACCTGTTGGGAAAATCATACATCACATCCTACGGAATGGACAACAAGAACCCAAAAATAATATGCATGTGTTCACATGACCTGCTATTCAGAGATTACTTAAACTCCACCCCCCCCCAATGAAAAAATGCCCAGTTTCCCCCGGGCTATACAAAGAAAAAAAAATCTTTACTTGAACTATATAAGAAATGTGAAAAAAATCTGTAACATATATAAAAAAAACCCCCCGGGCAAGATCTTACATGTAACAATACCAGAACGTTCCCTATTTAAAAAACGGGGTATAAAACCCAAAAAAGACAATTTTCATTCTCATATATAGTTAGACATTTTAAAATACGGGATAAAAAGCTTATATACAAACATGTTTGTCTCCTTACAAACATGAAGGATCCTTAGATAAATTATAATATCGGTTTTTCACAAAAACACCAAGACATTACTTGAATATCACATTGAATATACCTAAAACATCCTTTCCTCACAAATTTCCACACACTCACACAATCGCCCTCGCAACACCCCCCCCCCTGGGAAGGGCCAACCCGTTCATCCCCTGCCCCGTTATAAAGCCATAAATCCCTCAAAAAAAACCCCCTGAGCCCCCCGAAAACCCCTTCCCCCCCCTCCCAAATTTTTTTCCCTTTGCGACACTTTGTTCAAAAAAGGGATGCTGCAATGGCCACCTACGTTCCCCCGCCCCTTGTTTCATTGCCCATGATATATCACAAAATCAACCATTAGTAAGCCCTCCCCTTTTAAACCCTTTTTACCCCAAACCCCCCCTACATCAAAAACTAGCGCTCTCAAAACCGACAACCCTTTTTCCCCCAAATCCGGATTACTTTCCCAAACCCATTCCCACAAAAACCCCGGGTTTAAAAAAAAATAAACTACTAAAGGCTGATTCATCTCCCCAAAAAACCGACACCCCCACCCTCCCTTATTCGCCTATTTCTAAAAACCCAGACGGCAATTTTCCCATGAAGAAACCTTACATTCCTCCCTCAGCGTGGCCGGTGCGTAACCTTTTAACGACCCCAAAAAGTCTTCCCTGCGTACATAGGTAATCTTCCTTGCCCCAAACCCCCCAGGCCCCAAATCTTTCCCCTCCCTGGCCCCCCCCGCATGTTTCTCGGCTCTCGACCATTCAATAACGCAACAAACCCTACCATCTCTCAAATTTGCCCTTCCACCATCTCCGAGACTCCCTGCGAAACCCCCCCCTCCCCCTCCCCACGAGCCCTTGAACCCTGTTTCCCTATACACCTTCAACCCTTTTTCCAAATGAATTTAACCCCCCCCCTCCAAGGCCCCGGGAAATGTTCCCCTCCCTTTTCAAACCCAAACGATCCCCAACCCCAGATAAAACGGAAAAAATCTGCTCAACAATCTCCCGGACTCCCCATACACCAAAGGGTACAAGCTGCCCCGCCATATTTTACTGTACAAAAGCACATTGACCCAAGCCCTCTGGTTTTAGGTAAGTGTGTCGGCCCATCCGGGGCAATCTTTCCCCAAAACCCCCTACCACACCCTTTGAATTATTCTCCCTCGCCATCTGAGCATTACCCAATACACAAATCCACAAATTTTCACCCCCCCCGGGCACGAACTCCACTTTACCCCCCCCCCCCCCCTGCCATCCCATTTTACCCAAATTTAGAGCTTTTATTTTATGCCCATTCACTGCCCTTTCCTTTTCATCCAAAAACATCAAATTTTCTCCAACCTCCAATCCCCCCTCCCACTCACTGGACGTTGTGTCATCAATTTTAACCTATGATATGGGACTCCCACCTCGTAGTCCCCCTTACCCCCTCCTGTATGACCTTTCCCTGCCGTATAAAAAGGTTTTTGTAAAAATGAATAATATTTTTTGGGCAACGGGCAACCTTTCCCAATCCCCCGCCCATTTTCACATGCAACCCCACCCTCCCTTTTCGTCAACATCCCAGCTCCCCCATATAAAATACGTGCCCAATTCACAAGCCCCCCGAACCCCCGCCCCCATGTTTCTCCACAGAGCCTCCCTCTCGAAATGTAATGCCGTTCTCCAATTTCCCCGCCAATACCCCACATTCCCCTTTGGGGGCCCCAATAAACCTTCTAATAACCCCGCCCCTATACATTGATCTCCCCGGAATCCCCTATTGACCCCTCACATTACCTTCCAAATACCTTTTTATACGATTTCCCAAAAATTTTTGCAAAAAGTTTGTAGTCTGCACACATAGTGTATCATCCGGGAACTCCACTTTCACTGCTTTCCCCCTTTGGACCAAACTACTGCGCTGTGCATGCTAGGTCCCAAAAGCACCCCTTTTTATGTATTAAATAATTGCACCAAAAAAACTTTTAATATCCCCAATGCTGTATGTAAAACTCGCAGGCAGCCCCCCTTTTCCCCGGTGCCTTACCCCCGCTCACCAAAATTTAAAACCGTCCACCCTCTTCCTCCACTTTGGCCCTGTAACTTTCCCGTGTCCCCGTCCAGCACACTCTGCACCATCCCCCTGTCTTCTTAAAACCCCCCCCCTCACACCCACCTCCCCTTTTGTGCACTAAGCCAAGCATCAACATACCCTCCAACCCCCTCCGTCGTCACCAAATCTTGTCCCTCCCTATACCCCTCGATGTCCTCAAGACTCTCAAACACACCATTTCCATTGGAACGCGGCAGTGCCCCTGCCTCGCAGGACACACGCCGATGGTTTATCACCCCACATGACCTCCTCCAACCCCCCTAAAACCCTTGCCGCATCAAACCTCTCATTTTGCAACTTCCATTAGGCGTTCCTTCACTCCCTCTATGTCAGCCACGGGGGCTCGCATCCCCCCCCTTTCCTCTTCATAATACTCCCTTAAACTGCCCCTCAAGATACCTAATAAACCCATAAGCAACTGATTCTCGTCCCTTCCCTGTCAGACATAGAACTCTCGAATCCTCGTCTTTGCCGTCACATCCTACCATCTCAACACATCCCCATTGACTTCCATCCCTTCCCATAAGCCTTTCCACCTTGTGCAAATAGGACCCTCCCCTCAACATCTTGAAGCAACCGAACATTCAATTTCCAATAACTCTTATACCTGTTCGGCCGACCCTCCCATCCCAAATCCACCAAAACACCTCTATGATCAGAAAAAAGACATCCAAAACCCTTACACTCTGCACCACTGCTTTCCTTGTCACGTATATCCTGTCCAGCCGTGCAGCATACCCCTGCCTCACAAAGGTGTGCTGCACCTCCCACGCCGCCCCCCCCCTCCACATTCACCAACCCACCCGGTTAACAGGCCCCTCAGAACGCCAGAACAATATTCTGCTCCCCTAGGTTCCACATCCTTGCGGCGTATAACGCAATTCCAGTCCCCTCCCACCACAGCTAATGCTGGAAGCGACCTTAAGTGATACACCAACACTTCACGTACAAACTCATTCTTCACTCGACTGTCCCCCTCCGCTGGACCATAAACACACACAAAAGACATCTTATCTCTTCCCCATGTCCCATCCACTCTTATAACTCTCCCCTCACCCCCCTCCTCACAATGATGTACAGTAAACGGGCTAGCCTCCCTCACCAAAATAGCCACTCCTCCTTTCAATCTCGTTGAGTGTGCCGCATATACAGTAAAACCCCTCAATCATCAACATACAACCCGGCTTGTGGTTGTGCTCTTGCACAAACACTACATCTACACCATACCTAATGAGCATCTCATGAAACCATTCACACTTCCTAGAATTTTTCAGACCATTAACATTTATAGAGACTCTTGAATTTGTCAATGGAGGTTTTCCTTTACGAATTGCACCACCTTTATCCCCCTTCCCCTTTATACGCCCTTGATCTTCAATCACCATTCTGTGATCTGCTTTCACATGCCCCTTGACCCTGGACCCCCCAGGTCCATGCTCAACCACTTCAGCCCAAACCTTTTTGCCCAAACTCTGTGCCGGAGTGAGCACATCCACATCGTCCACGTCCGAGGGCACTGCCGCTCTCTTCCTTGACACTCGAGCCTTTCTCCCTGCCTCCACCCGGAAGCCATCCCCGTGCACTTCCGCCACCACCGTGCCAATTTGCAACCCAGCCTCAACCTGGGTCTCTGACATGCCTCCCCCCCTCTCACCACCTGGAACCCCAGCAGCATCCAGGGCACCCACAAGCCCCTCAACTGTGACCTCTCCTGGGGTCCCTAACAGGTCGTGGAGGACTGAATCGATGGTAGCCTCCACGGCCCTGTCCTCACCCAGTGACACCACATCTTTGGTCTCCGGTGCCTGCCCGGCAGTGCATGTCTCTCTCGGAAGAGTTACACACTCTTCCTCCCTCAAGGCCTCCTCGACCTCCACACTCCAAGCCTTGTTCAAGGAAACCGACTCAGGTCTTGCCAAATTCAACGTCTCAATGTCCTCTGATGCCTCCTTATGCTGCTCCTTCGCCTGTGTACCCTGTTGTTTAACACACTGTGCAGCAATGTGATCATAGGCACCGCATAATCGACAGGTACGTTGTTGCCCTGCGTAAGTCATCATTACTTGAGTCCTGAAGTCTTCTAGGAAAATATAGGAAGGAATAGGATGCCTCAATGTCATTTTTAAGGAAAAACTTCCTTCAGGCATCCCAGAATACGATCCTTCCTTCCATTTCCCCAATGTCGCCATACGAACAGTCCCAAACTTCTCGAAGACGGCACGTAGGTCTTCCTCATTAGCCTCAAAGGGTACATTTCTGATCTTCACCACGTATAATGACGGGACACATCATGTAGCCTTACCGTCACTGCAGGATTCAAATGGTACACAAAGATCTTGGCACCTGGCGACTATGTCCTCGTATACACTTGCATTGAGAAATTTCACAGCAGCGCTGGATAGCCCTGTGGCTTAGCGCTTTTTTTTTGATTTAAAATAATTCACAAAAAATTTTATATGCCCCCCTCAAAGGGACACCCTACAGCCCCCTTGTTGGGAATGCCGTATGTTCCCCGATGATGGGAGGTAATAAAACTTGAGCTGATGGGATGCCCGCCCCAGCACCATTCTATGCCACATGTTTACCCCTTTTTCTTGCCTGCGCCCATTTTTGAGAAACCAAATTTACCGGTCACAGCAGAGGGCAGGCTCAGCTCCCCTCCCTCGTCCCAGAGGTTGAGGACGAATGATTTTTAAAAATGAAGGAGAGGGTAATTGGGGGAAGCAGGAAACAGCAGTTGTAGTGTTGGGCCCGAAGGTCAAGGGGCAGCCCCCTGTGGGGTACAGGCCTATCCTGATGTGTGCGACTAAAGGGTGTTTAAAAAATTTTAGGAAATGGTTCAATGTGTTGTAGATGGGGGGTGTCAAATCTCATTTTTGGGGTTCCCGGGAAGGTTGATGATTGAAGGACATGGATACTGAGAAGTTTTGTGGAACAAAGGGTGGGGGGGGGGGGGGCGGCTTTTTGGCTCTAGTTTGGCAGGGAGCATATGATAGAGGGGAAAAGGGGAGCTTTGAGGTTATATTAGGAGCGGGGTTTGGGGGAGGAAATGTCGGTGGGTAAATCGTTGTACAAGGGGGCGAAAATGGGATACAGATTAATGGGTGTATGGGGGGGGAAATTGCAATAAAAAAAGGGGCCCTTAGACAGGGGATGCCCAGTCCCAAATTTGTTTGCGGTTTCCAGGACCCCTTTTAAAAAATGGTTGACCGTGCTTATGTCCCCGTGAGGGAAGTGGGGGGGGTGGGGGGGCCGGGCCGGGGGTTAATTGGATATTTTGACGACACCACTTTCTCATTCGTGGGGGGGATGTCAAAGGGATGTTGGCGAGGTGGTGCAATTATTTGGAAGCCCCATGGGTATGCAGGAAATAGTGCGAAGTAAAGGGTGCATGGGGGTTGGGGTTTTTGGGTGGGGGGTGTGGGGGGGAGATGTAATGTTGTTAAAAAATGGGCGGGGTCTTTTAAAAATTTGTGGGATTTTTTATAGGGTGAATGGGTTTCGGCACGGGAGGAAAAATTGGATAGGTTTTGGAAAAGGGTCGTGGGGCGTCTAGGTGTTCTGAGACCCCAGCCCTAACTCTATACGCGAATGTGTCGTGAACATTTTATTGTATAGTAAGGTTTGGCATGTTTCAGCTGTGTTCCCAATTAAGGGACAGCGTTGCGGGGATACTAAAGGGGGGACAAATTTTTGTGGGTTCACGTTGTGATTGGTTACGGGGGAAGTTGTAATGTTACCGTAAGCAGGGTGGGGTTGGGTTGTTTGGGTTTTTAACGGGGGGCTAAAGTGTGTTTATTAAATGGGGTGTTTCGTGAGGGTTGAACGCGGGGGTTTTGGGGAAAGGGTACATGCAGGGTGGGTATGTGGTACGAGGAATGGATTGAGGGAATTTGAAATAGTTTTTGGGGGTGGATGTTTTGTTAGGGGAAATGAAAAGATTTATAAGGGGGTTTGTGTAGGTTACTTGTAGGTAGGTGGTTGTCCCAATTGAGGGTTTTTCCCCATGTATGCGTGGAAAAGTATTTGGTTTAGATTTTGTAACGAATTAAACCCTCGGGGGCAGAGGTGATGTTTCGTTTTCTGATGGGACCTTCCGTTGGGAGATATTTCGAAACAGACAGGTTGTAGAGGGGGGGGGGTGTGGTATCTGGGGGGGGGTAAAGACACCCGTTCCATGTAGTTTACTTTTGTGAAGGGCTAGAGGAGGTTAGGTGCTGGTTAAGTAGGTTGATACAGAGGGTGGGGGGCCGTGGGTGTCGGTTTTTGCGTGCTCTAAGTCTAATATGGGTGGTTAGACGAGGGTGTCATAAGAGCTTTAGATTATATCATGGTAGATTATATATATATGTCGTGGGTGATGAGGGAAGGGGGGATAGTGAAGAGCAAAGGAAGGTTTCTTGTGGTAACGTTCTATCGTACAGGTGTCGTAACAGAGATTTGTATGGGAGGAGGTGGGATCAGGCTTTCTCAGGGGGGTATAGAATGCTAACGTTAGGGATTCTCGTAAATCTGTGATTTGAAATGAGTGAGTGAAGGGGTTTTCATAGGTTGGAGGGAGTAGGGGGTAACAGCGGTCCCCCTCCCTGGGGGGGTCGTGAGAGTGTTGTGAATGTGGGTTTTGGAATGGTTTCCTGGTTTTCATTGAGACTTAGGCACCCCAAGTGGGGATGTAGAGCTCAAGGTCTCGTTAAGTTAGATATGACACTTTTCAGAATGTAGGTATAATATAGTAGATTTTTTTATGTATAATTATGAGTGTATCAGTCTTGTATAACATCTTCTTGAGAAATAAGTTCTTTGCGACATGAAGTGTGTTTTAGTTTGTATTTATGTTACGTGCTGGGTTTTTGCACGATGAAATATACTTATATTTCTGTTTTGCATTGTGCATACAGTGCATCTGTTTTAAAGTGATTTTGTGAAAATTTTTGTGTGTACATGTGGGTTGTGTGGGGTGTGGGTGTGGGGTGTTGTGTATATATATAATATATATCCCTTTCTATTGTATTGAGCCTTTGTCATTTGGGGCAGACGTTATGTAATACTTTAATATGCATGATTGATTCTTTTTAAAGTTTATTTTAATTATGGTCTTACCCTGAATACCGGTTTGGGGTTAATGCAAATTCTTGATGTTAAGTTTTAGTCTGTATGGTATACAGACGTATCTAACAGTTTAGTGACGTAGTCCATTTGTGACTTTAGATTTGTATATGGGTGTATTGTAACAGTATAGAGCTTCAGTTATTGTGTTCTAAGCTGTAATTCTTTTTCTGTTTAAATTTGTATGTTGTTATATGTACAGCTGTATTGTTAAGGGATAAGTATGTAGATTTTTAGTAAGATTATTGATGTTAGGTTTTGGTTTTTTGATTAATGTGAAGGATGGGATTTAACTGATATAACTTCTTTGTATATTTCATGTTCAGGTGTATGAACCTTTTTCAGATATCATTTTTTTGTACAATTTATATATATGCAAGGTTTTGTATAATGTCAATTCATGACCCTGTGACATGTATTTTTTTTAGCTATGTTCTTGCTGTAAGTTTTTGTTGTAATATCTTGCGAGCATGTAGGTACAATCCGTTTGTCAGTTAATTTGATTAGGTTCCATACTGTTTCTTTATTTTTATGTTAAACTGTATTGGTTTTAAATAAAATATAAAAAAAAAAAACTTGACGATGGATGTGTGTATGCATGACGTGTCTACTTACTACACGTGGGTACGGGTGAGAAATGTACCCTTTGAGGCGACCAAGTTTGGGAATAGAGACCCTTTCCCGCAACTACAGAGTCATTCATGAGGCTAGAGGAGAGGTATGGCGGGATGGACCACATGAGGGCCTCCCAGAAGGTTCATACAACATCAAGATGACATTAAAGAGGCCTATACCTTCGTATGTTATGTTAACAGGCAACAGAACTCAGGTATATGTGTCTTATGCGGGACAAAGGAGGACATGTCGTCTTTGCAACTCTTAGGAACATATAGCGGCACAATGTGCACGTAGAGTTGCCCCAAGGGTGCCTGACCCGGTGGAGGAGGCCCAGCAGACGAGTGTGGTGGCGACGGCGAAAACTGGGACCCCTCTATGGAGTGAGGAGGTGGAAAAGGAGGGAGAACAGTTGGGGACGTGTGTCACACTCCCGGTGGAGGATGGAGATCTTCCTCCAAAGCCTGTGGAGATGAAGGAAGTGGCAGAGTCGACACAGGAGGTGTCCTTGGAGTCTGTGCTCCAGGAATTCTTGGAGGAGGCTTTTGTAGGAGAGGACATGGATGGACGGCCCAGTGATAGGCAGCGATTGCAAGGGCTGAGTGAGAAGAAGGGAGGAACAGGGAATGGTGGACAGGATACAGTTGTGGTGGCAGAGGTACACAGGGAGGATGTACCTGAGGAAGAGATGGCTTTGGGAGGCAGCTCTAGGAAGCGGCCAGTAGGGTTGACTGAATTAGACGACGTTTTAACACCTGGGCAAAGTCCAGGTAAGAAGGCATGGGCAGAGGTGGTACGAAAATCCTCTACAGGGGGGGTAGCACAGGGAAAATTGGAGGGGGAGGGACAGGGGGGTAGGGGGTCTAAAATGTTCGCATCTTCTATTGGGCCGTGCGGACCTGCTGCGCAGACGCTCCTGATTGAGTTGGTTTGTGCACAGTTTACCTGTTTGAGCTGCTACCCCTGGCATTAGCTGGTGAAAACTTTATTTTCCAACATGGCGCTGCATAGCAACAGGCGCATCAACACTGTCTGCTTTGAGTTGACCCGTGGGGCTGTCACGGGAGCCACGATGGATTTGTTACTACCGGCGATTATCCGTGATACCTACGGTATCGCAGATGAAGAGATATGTGGTGTAGCACTTAATGGTATGACACGAATCTTCGTTAAAATGACGTCAGCAGATGTCTACGAAGCGGTGGTTGATAAGTATCAAGAGACCATTATAGCCGTCAATTCAGCTGTATCAGTACGTCTTCATGATGTATCACGACATTACACATGGGTAAAAATTAGGAATGTGCCTTTTGAGGCGACTGATTTTGTAATAAAAGATGAACTACGTAATTATGATACGGTTCATATGGCCTCTGCAGGTCGGTGGGCCGCTGGACCTTATGCTGGAAGTTTGGAGGGAACATATTCAGTCAAAATGTCCTTACGCCATCCCATACCATCCTATATTATGTTGAAAGCATTTCGAACTCAAGTATATGTAACATATGCGGGGCAACGTCGTACGTGTCGGCTGTGTGGGTCATATGACCACATAGCAGCACAGTGTGGTAAGCGTCGTGGGAATCTCCAACTATCGCAACCTCGACAATCGGAAGAGGTCGAGGAAGGTGAGGGACGAGAAGAGTCTTATGCTAACCTGTCTCGACAACGGTCATCTTGGAGTGATGAGGTAGAAAAAGCGCAGGAGAATGCTTTGGAGGATGCAAAACAGCGAGAAGAATCACTGTCACTGGACATAAATAAAGTATTTGAAGAGACTCTACCCACTATGGGGGAAGAGGATGTAGTGGCGTCTTTAGTGAAGGCACTGGATGTTTTGTTAAACGAGTCGATCGTCAACCGTGTGGAGGATCCAGGTGCAATTTTGGGATCGGTTGAGCATCATGGTGAGGCGATGTCGCATGGTATGATGGTGAATGTAGCAGAAGTGGAGGTGCATCACGATAGTACTAAAGAAATCCCAATGCAGGTGGAGGGTAGGACGCAAAAGCGAACTGCGACCCCATCGGACTCAGACGACGTGCTTATTCCTGCCCAAAGGCCAGGGAAAAAGTCTTGGGCTGATGTACAGAGGAAAGGGAACAGTGAATCCACGAAACAAGAGTTTATCAAGGTGGTTCCCAAAAAAGGGGGGAGGAATAGAGGTGTTGTAAAATGTATAAGTGAAAAGTCTATACCTACCTGGAGTTTACCTGGAGAGAGTTTCGGGGGTCAACTCCCCCGCGGCCCGGTCTGTGACCAGGCCTCCTGGTGGATCAGCGCCTGATCAACCAGGCTGTTGCTGCTGGCTGCACGCAAACCAACGTACGAGCCACAGCCCGGCTGATCAGGAACTGACTTTAGGTGCTTGTCCAGTGCCAGCTTGAAGACTGCCAGGGGTCTGTTGGTAATCCCCCTTATGTGTGCTGGGAGGCAGTTGAACAGTCTCGGGCCCCTGACACTTATTGTATGGTCTCTTAACGTGCTAGTGACACCCCTGCTTTTCATTGGGGGGATGGTGCATCGTCTGCCAAGTCTTTTGCTCGTAGTGAGTGATTTTCGTGTGCAAGTTCGGTACTTAGTCCCTCTAGGATTTTCCAGGTGTATATAATCATGTATCTCTCCCTCCTGCGTTCAGGGAATACAGGATTTAGAAACCTCAAGCACTCCAGTAATTGAGGTGTTTTATCTCCGTTATGCGCGCCGTGAAGTTCTCTGTACATTTTCTAGGTCGGCAATTTCACCTGCTTGAAAGGTGCTGTTAGATGTGCAGCAATATTCCAGCCTAGATAGAACAAGTGACCTGAAGAGTGTCATCATGGGCTTGGCCTCCCTAGTTTTGAAGGTTCTCATTATCCATCCTGTCATTTTTCTAGCAGATGCGATTGATACAATGTTATGGTCCTTGAAGGTGAGATCCTCCGACATAATCACTCCCAGGTCTTTGACGTTGGTGTTTCGCTCTATTTTGTGGCCAGAATTTGTTTTGTACTCTGATGAAGATTTAATTTCTCATGTTTACCATATCTGAGTAATTGAAATTTCTCATCGTTGAACTTCATATTGTTTTCTGCAGCCCACTGAAAGATTTGGTTGATGTCCGCCTGGAGCCTTGCAGTGTCTGCAATGGAAGACACTGTCATGCAGATTCGGGTGTCATCCGCAAAGAGACACCGGTGCTGTGGCGACATCCTTGTCTATGTCGGATATGAGGATGAGGAACAAAATGGGAGCTAGTACTTGCCTTGTGGAACAGAGCTTTCACCGTAGCTGCCTCGGACTTTACTCTGTTGACGACTACTCTCTGTGTTCTGTTAGTGAGGAAATTATAGATCCATCGACCGACTTTTCTGTTATTCCTTTAGCGCGCATTTTGTGCGCTATTACGCCATGGTCACACTTGTCGAAGGCTTTTGCAAAGTCTGTATATTATTACATCTGCATTCTTTTTGTCTTCTAGTGCATTTAGGACCTTGTCGTAGTGATCCAGTAGTTGAGACAGACAGGAGCGACCTGTTCTAAACCCATGTTGCCCTGGGTTGTGTAACTGATGGGTTTCTAGATGGGTGGTGATCTTGCTTCTTAGGACCCTTTCAAAGATTTTTATGATATGGGATGTTAGTGCTATTGGTCTGTAGTTCTTTGCTGTTGCTTTACTGCCCCCTTTGTGGAGTGGGGCTATGTCTGTTGTTTTTAGTAACTGAGGGACGACCCCCGTGTCCATGCTCCCTCTCCATAGGATGGAAAAGGCTCGTGATAGGGGCTTCTTGCAGTTCTTGATGAACACAGAGTTCCATGAGTGTGGCCCTGGGGCAGACTTTAAGGTTTTGACAATAAATATTAACGGTTTGAGATCTGAGCGGAAGCGAAAGTGGTTTAATGAATTTTTGGTGCGTCTAGATGTGGATGTGGTATTTCTCCAAGAACATAATTACAGAATTGGATATGAGTTAGAAATGGATGGTTATGATGTGTATATGGAATATGCGACGAGGTTAAAAGGGGGCGTCGCCATTCTGGTAAAGGAAAATAGCCCGTTTGTAGTACACCATAGTGAAAGGGGGGAGGGGAGAGTGATTAGGGTGGATGGTTTATAGGGTAGAGTACACACAAGTTTTGTATGTGTACAGGAGACAGATGCGGCCGAAAGGCAGGCATCATACAGTTGGAGTGAAGAAGTGGATAAAGCAGAGGCGGAGACGGTCTCTTGTGCTACGTTACCTGTGGGGACGGGGCTTGAGCAGACGACGACGACGACGACGACGAACGATGACTTTGAGCCTGTAATGCAACAGGATGGAATGTTGGATGAGGTTTTCAGTAACTTCCTGAGTGAGGTGGAGGGAAGTCTGGATGATGAGCAGCATGGACTCTCAGTGGAGGAGGCTACAGTCTCATCGGGATGTGGGAAGGCTGTGTGCAATGAGGGGAAGAAGCACAAGGTAGTGGCTGAGGTGCACAGAGCGTGCATGGAAGAGGAGGTTACATGTGGAGACGGAGGTTCACAAAAGAGAACAGCTGGGACGTCTGATATGGATGACGTTTTAACGCCAGGGCAGAGACCTGGGAAGAAGGCTTGGAAGCCCAGGTTGGATCTCCCGGAGAGTGGGTGTAGCGGTGCTGAAGTACTGAAAGGTTCAAAGGTTAAGGGGGGGGGTTGGGGGACTGGACAGGCAAGGTGACAAACGGGGCTCTAGTCAGCAGCCAGGTCAGGCAGGTGCCATTCCAAGGCGGCGGGGAAAGCCGCCTCTACTGTCATAATTCAAGGTTGTAACGATCAATGTTAATCGCCTGAGAGCCGAGGTTAAAAGAGTATGGGTGGAATGGTTTTTAAAGAGATTTAATGTAGATATATGTTTCATTCAGGAGCACAATTATAAGTTTGGTTGTGAGTTGTCTTTGAAAGGATACAAGTTGCATGTGAGTGGCTCTTTGAGGTTGAAAGGTGGGGTTGCTGTGGCTGTAAAGGAAACCAGTCCATTGCATATTTTGGGGTGGGAGGAGGGGGAGGAGAGTCGTGAGGGTGGAGGGGGAGTGGGGTGCAACGAGGGTTTGTTTTATAGGAGTTTTATATGCGGCAGGGGAAAGCACGAGTTGAGGAGAAACTTTTGTGAGAGAATTTTTGATTTTACTATTTAAGGGGTTTACCTTTAGTTCACTCTAAATAGGGGGAGATTGGAATTTTTTTTTTTTTTTATTTTATTTAAAAAAACCACAATTACTATTTATTGTATTGCTTGCATACGTTAATAAATAGAATGTTATCCATTAAAATTGAAACAACAATCACGTTCTACATGAAGGCAAACCCACCCGAAATACAGGTGGGTTTTAATAAATTCATAAATATTCCTATATAATCAAGAATATCACACGTATTTACAAGGACTATAAGTGATTAATAATAAGAATTTATATGTATTAACAAAAATTCCTCTACCACACAATCCAGTATTAAATAACACGTTACGTGGGTTTGTATTACACATTTACCATCAACAAATAAACCTTACAAACTTTCCCTTTTAACAATAATTTAAAATCCCAGTGATACAAAAAATATTTGCTTTGCCCCTTTTTGAGAAAAAACCCTTAAGTACCTAAAAATCACGGTATGCCTTACCTCATTAAACCTTTAATCGGGAATTTACAGAATTTGGTTATGCATAAACAACAAACAAAAATATAAAAGTACATAGCAACACAGATAATGTTACATTATGTTCTATACACACAACACTTGTAAAATTTGGAAAAGAATTAACACCCACAATATCTTAATTTTTCAATAATATAAAACAACAACAAAAAATTTCAAATGTCAAAACATCATTGTTGACATGGATTTTACACATAAAATTTAAAAATACTTTATGTTACTAAACTTTTAAACAACCTTTTGTAAATATTTAATATAAACCCAAGACTAGAATTTATCATTGAAACATATCAAATGGGTTCTCCCCTCAAGGACGGGGCAAATAAAAAAAAAAAGAAACCCCTTATGAAATCCCAAACAGGTACCCCTACCACTAACTAACTCCTAGCTTAAAGATCAAACTTTTTTAATGACTAAACACAAAATCCTAATCTCCCTATCTGAAACAAAATTAAACATCCTTGACAGTCATTTCGTCACATTAACGTGTGCAAAGGTATTACAATCCTTCTTCTATAAGAAGTACCGTTATAAAAAAAATACTTGTATACTAATTATATCTAAAGAAAAGCTAATCCACAAGGGCAATATGGAAATTTACTTGCAGCTACATGTTAAAACTACAAAATAACCCTCATTCTATACTAACGTACTTGACTACAGTGTTTCCTGCTTTTTTATATTTTAAAACCCTTCCAATGTTAATAAAAAGAATTACTACTATTCACTGGCAATATCATTTTTGCACGTGTTCAGTACTACTTGACCTAAAAAGCCATCACACCCACTTAAGCCACCTCTCCTCGATAGTGAGTGCAATAATATACCAACCAAAATATGTAATGCAAGGCATTCCATGTATGACTATGTAATCCAAGGTACTGATCGCCAATATCAAATATCTCTGCAGGAACATAACCATTTCATAAATATATGCTCTCACTATCTCACCCCACCCCACCTTCCACACGGGCTAGCCTAACCTTACACCCCCCCTCACAATAAAAGAGACCTACCCTTGCCTCCCCCTGTTCCCTTAGAAGCTGTGCTACATTTAAAATTACGTAACCTATCGAAAAACTTGATTCCCATCTCCCCCCATTATTTAAACCTTTCCCTACACCTTGCCCTATAAAACCGTGCTGCTAACGCTTTTTCCTCAACTGCCCTGAAATCTGCCTCATACCCCAAAAAAAAAAAAAAAAACATGCAAATAATCTGCCATAACATACATAAAAGCCTGCCCACTTCGCTTGCTACCCCACTAACATCCATCGACAACGATCTAAGAAAAGACCAACCCCCCCCCCAACAGCCTAATAACCCCCGCCATCCAGACTCTCACCATTCCCAAAGATAAACAAAAATATACCACATGATATGCCGTCTCCTCCTCCCCACAGAATAACATGTTCCCTCTCTAACCAACCCCATCTTATGCAACATATAATTAGATGCCCCCACACCCATTAGAAAACGGTACACCAACTCCCAAACCCCTTGCTGGTATCCTAAGCGTCCTGAACTCCCTCCATATGACCCTCCAGTTATACATGGGGTATACTGCAGCCCCTGCAATACACCCCTTCCCACGCCACACCCACCACTGCGTTTACTTCAACCTTTTTACCTGCCCACTGCCAACATGAATCTTATTAAACATCTTCACACTTTCTCAAATCCCTACCACCCCACCGTTTCTAGCATCCCTCATCACCCTATCCCCCCTAACACCCCCCTCCCCCCCACCCTTAAAATACCTCTGCTTAATATAAAATCCCATTACCTAGGCCCTAAGGCCAACAAACCTAGCCCCCCCCTTTTCACCTCCGTCATGACCACATCTTTGGACAACCAGGCCCTCCCAAACCCCCACACAAACCTCAACCCCTCCTCTGTATTTCTGTATATCCTGCACCCTCAAAGGGAAACCCTCCGCTACACCCCAGACCTTACTATACACCACCGAGTTAATTACCAACGCCCTCTGCTGTAACGCCACTTCACTGGCCCTAAACTTTTAACTTGCCTATAACCCTACTCGTGACTGCTTCTGAGTTAATCCTCCTACATTCCTGCAATTGCTTCATATACCATATCCCACACACCCTAATTCTGTCACAAACCGTCCATCCCATTTCCTCCCCCAATCTCCCCCCAACCCATGTTCCTACTTCCAATAACCTGACTTTGCTAAATTAACTACCATTCCTGAAACTTTCCCCAAAACTCCTAATGACCTCTCCCCCCCTTCGTAAAGCCTCCCCACTCGTAACTAACACAGTTGTATCATCCACATAACCTCTATCCCCCCCATACTTCCCCCCCACCCCCGCAATTCGTCGTCCACAGCCTCAAAGAAAGGATGTTGCACGCATGCAAAGAGCAACTGTGACAGCGGGAAAACCCTCCCTTAATCCCTGTTCATCATCACCGCCCCCCCCAGCTTACCTTTAAACCCTGCACCTCAATGACAGCCCCTCATACAGAATGCGCACCCACCTCACAACCGCCCCCAAAACCCAAATTTTTCTCCAAACAGCCCACAAAATCCCCTCTTCACGCAGTCATATGCCTGAGCCCAATCCAATCAGGACGCCCAATCCCTGACAGTTCTCTATAAAATCCCTTATCGCACTGTGCCCATTCTTCATAGTCCGTCCGGAATCCCATACTGTCCCCCATGTACGCTACTCCCAATTACCTTCTTTAACCTGTTCCCCAATACCTTCGCAAAAATTTTGTAATCCACACATTAACGACAACGGACGATAATCTCCCAACCCTTCTCCTTCCTCCCTTTTTGGCACCAAGACAACGACCCCCGTTCTCTGTGTTTGCGCCATTCTGCCCCATTTCAACATTAATTTTAGAACCGCCACTAGGCACTCCCGCAGAACCTCCCAATGTGCTTTGTAAAAATCATTAGATTAACCCATCTATTCCCGGTTTCCTTCCCCCGACTCAACCCATTCACCACTTCCCCCACCTCTTCCCCCGTAATGCCTCCCTCCAACTCCCCATCCCCCTGCCCCATACCCCCGCAGAACCCTTATCCCCCTAAATGTTTCTAACCACCACCCTCCCCTTCTCTTCCATTCCCGTAACAATAATCAGCATACCTATTGATAGAAACTGTGTCAGTGAGGCCTGTCCCTCACATAACCCTCCCCACCCTCCACAACAATATGCACCAGGTATTCCTTTAACTGTCTTGTCCCTTTAATTTTCTGAGAACATACCGGTTGGCTTATCACCTTTTAGTACGTCCCCCAATCCTGCCTGACCCTGTGTGCATAAAACGTTCATTATTCATTCTCCTAAACGACTCCTAAGTTCCCCCATATCTCCTCCACTCCCTCCCTACCCCCCCTGCATAAACAATCATTCAATACCCTAAATAATTCTGCATCCAAACCTCCGCGTGCCCGTTCCCTGCCCCTCTTCCTAAAAAATTTCACAATTTTCACCTTGCCTGCACTCCACCAATCCCAGCAAATCCCTCCTTTATCCCTAGCCTCCCAAAACCTTTCACCTGACTGAAAAGACCGCCTTGATCCTCCTCTGTAAAAGCCCCACATTTAATTTCAATAGCTCCCGATTTTTCCGGAATACCATCACCCTAAAGGTCAGCCAACACTGCTCTGTGGTCTGGATAAACCCCCGTCTATGTTCAACCTCTCCACTCTATCCCTGCCCCACATAAATCCTATCCAAACCTTGCCTCATAATCCCCTGTACATAGTATGCTCAACCTGTACCCCCCCTGCCAACAATTACCACCGGACTTCGACAAAGCATCCCTTTATGACACCCAACACACACCCCGCCCCTAGGTACTACGTCTACATGCCTTAACACCAATTCCAATCACCCCCAATTATCGCTATGGCAGGTAACCCCTGAATAATATAACAAAACGTCACGAACAAAATCTGATTTTATCCTTACATTACCAATCGCAGGATATAAACTCCCACAAAACATTACCCTACTCTCCCCCACCCCCTCCACCCCAAACAACCCTTTCCCCACACCCCCCTCCTCCCACCCATGACTCGCAGGACTGCTCCTTACTAAAACAGCCACCCGCCCTTTAAAAGCGTTGCCATGTACAAACAACTTATATCCTCTCAATCTAAACTACTACCTGAATTATAGTTAGGGTTTAGGAAACAAACATCAACGTCGTACCCTTTTGAGGAAACCACTCCAACCACACCCTTTTACCCCCAGGTTTTTAGGCCATTTAGCATTTATCGTTACACACCTGAATGGGCAAGGAGAGGCGGGCTTACCTCTGTGCCTCTGTGGCTTGCTCACACTTCCCTTCAAGCTGCTCACACTTTCCTTATTACTCTTTTTTTAGGACCCCCTACCCCCCCTTGCTCTTCCCGATTTTCCCTGTACTCCCCCCTGTAGGGGATTTGGGGGACCACTTGCCCATGCCCTTCTTACCTGGTCTTGCCCAGGTGTTAAAACATAATCTAATTCAGTCAACCCCCTGGCCCTTTCCCAGAGCTGCCTTAACAAAGCCACCTTTCCTCCCGTAATCCCCCTGTGTACCTCTGCCACTACAAGGTGTTATCCTTTCCAGTATTCCCTGCCCACTTCCGACTTCTCACTCAGCCCTTGCAATTGCTGTTTTCACTGGTCCGTCCATCCATGACCTCTCCTACCAAGTCCTCCTCCAAGAATTCCTGGAGCACTGACTCCAAGGACACCTCCTGTGTCGACTCCACCACTTCCTCCACCCACCACAGGCGTTGGAGTAGGAACTCCCTCCTCCAACGGGAGTGTGACACACGTCCCCATCTGTTCACCCTCCTTCTCCACCTCCTCACTCCATAGAGGAGTCCCAGTCTTCGCCGCCGCCACCACACTCATTTGCTGGACGTCCTCCACCCGGGGTGACACCCCCGGGGGAACTCTACGTGCACATTGCGCCGCTATATGATATAAGAGCCGCAAAGACGACACGTTCTCCTTTGCCCCACATACGACACATATACCTGATTTCTGGTGCCTGTCAACATGACATACGAAGGTATAGGCGTTTTTTAGGGTCATCTTGATGTTGTATGACCCCTTTCCCGGGAGGCCCTCATATGGTCCATCCCGCCATACCCCACCTTGGCTTATGAATGACTCCATACTTGCTAAAAACTCCATTATACCAACTTAGTTGCCTCAAAGGGTACATTCCTCACTCGTACCCACGTATAGTAAGTAGACACGTCATGCAAGGGACACATCCATCGTCGAGTTGAGGCACATTCGGCGTTCCTGGTACTCCTCCACCACACTGCTGTAGTAGCTAGTCCTCAGGAACTTCACAAATACTCGTTTCATCCATTTTAAAGGGGCCCCACCATACAGTTCCTCGTTAGGGATACCATATAAATCCCTAATAATTGCAGGAAGAACGACGTTCATCGTAGCAGGGCTCAGAGAACCCCTCAACAGCTCAATGCAGACTGTGTTAATCCTCCTGCCGGGTACTCCGCCATGTCTGAACAGTGAAAACTGCGCAGAAACCAGGATTAGTGGGAGCTACTGCGCAGTGCGTCCGCACGGCCCAACAGCGATGCGAACAATGAGGAGATTGGAATTGTGTTATTAGGGGGGGGTGTGGAACCGAGGGGGGCGGGGTGTATGTTGGGCTTGTTACGTAATGTGTTTGGAGACGTGGGGTTTTGGAAGTTGTGGGGAGTGGGGGTTGGCAGGTTGAGTATACGTTTGTCAGACGGGATTATGCTGCAAGATTAGATAGGATCTATGCAACGGAAGCTGTACGTGTGTTGGGAGTCAGGACTTTTGATGTGGGTTTTCTGATTTATAGGGCAGTTATAGCAGATCTTGATTGGGAAGGTATGGTTAGGATACAATCGGGTTTCTGAAATTAAATGCAAGACCCTGAGGAGTGAGGAGGTGAGTATGGCTTTTGGGGAAAGGTGGCAAACTTTTTGGGATTCTAGAGAGGTAGAGTCGTGTGTCTTAGAATGGTGGGAAAGGCACGCTAAGACGGGTATAGCAAAGGGTTTTTATAAGAGGAAGGGAAGGGAGAGGCAGGGTGGAGGTATGGGTTGCAAAAACTTTTTTTGAATATCAGCTAAATGGGTGTTATGAGGAAGGAGGGGGGGGGGCAGTACAGAACATGGTGCAAGAAAGGACAGGTGGCTGAGTTAATAATGTTTAATTTTAT
>NW_026474233.1:0-10400 GCF_026875155.1 Cherax quadricarinatus
CAATTCTAGGAGACCCTTAAAAAAGATCTGCAAGTCCTTTCCCCAGGAACGTTTTATATTTTTGTTTTCCCCTGAGATTATTAACCCCATCCTGCCGGCTAAAACTGATTAAGAATTTTTTGTTAAAATCCGGATGTGTTTTAGGTCTCAGCAAAAAACCAAAAATGTGGGCGGTTTTAGGATATTAAGTGGCATTAATAAAAATTTTAAAAGGGGGGACTAAGAAACCCTCCCTTTTGGGTTTAAATTCTTTTAGTTACCTCTTGTCCCTGGAACCCAACGATTTTTTTTTCCCCCGGTTTACGGTAATTTTAACCCAGAACCACCTCCAAATCCTTTGGAATTCACTAATGTTCAGTCTGGGTACTCAAAAGCGGATTTAATGGGAACTAGATAACTGCTGTCGGGTAAAAGGGTAATAAAGATACCCCCTTAGTAAGATAACCGGGGTACAAGTTTCCTTTAATTTGTATAACGGGGCCCAATGGATGTTGTTTTTTCCCTTAATTTGGCATAAAAAAGTTTTTTTTTAACCCTTTTTATGTTTTAGTTCCCTGGACTTGTCTCCTATTGTCCTTTTACTTAATTGATACGAACGGGACAGGGGTTCCCTCATATTTCGATATATTGACCCCACTCGATTCGGAAAATTTCCCACCTTTCGTCGGGTATAGGGAACCCTCTCTTTCATTAAACCCCTTTCCTTTCCTTATGGAATGTGTTTGGAACTAAAGAACCACAAAATAATTTTCTAAAGAAAATGCGGGCCCAGTTTTAGGGTACCCCCATTTTTTCTTTGACGGGTCAAAAATTTACGGGGTAACCACATACCGACCTGTCAGTATATAGGGAAACCCAGCATACCTACGGTCAGTATATACTGGGTAACTCGCATACCTGACGTGTCGTTATACTGGGTAACTCAGCATACCGACGTGTCATATATATGGGTAACCAGCATCCCTGACTGTCAATATCTGGGTAACTCAGCATACCTGGGGGGTCATAATACTGGGGAACCCCAAAACCAAATTGTCAGATATAGGGTAACTCACTACCTGACTGCAGTTATACTGGGAAACCCACTCCCTGACTTTAGTAATACGGGGAACCCTCAGCATACCTAAATTCGTATATAGGGGAAACCCCAGAACCTGACTGCAGTAATACGGGGTAATTTCAGCATCCCTGACTGCGTTAACTGGTAACTCCATACCTGACGTCAGTATTACTGGTAACTCAGCATACCTGACGTGTCATATATATGGGTAAACTCAGCATACCTGACGTGTCAGTATTACGGGTAACTCAGAAAACCACGTCAAAATTTTCTGGTAACTCGCATCCCTGACTGTCAGTATATACTGGGTAACTCACATCCCTGACTGTCAGTATATACGGGTACTCAGCAACCTGACTTTCGTAATACTGGGTAATCAGATACCTGATGTCTTTTAATAGGGTAACTCAGCATACCTGACGTGTCAGTTATAGGGGTAACTCAGATACCGACTTCAGTATTACTGGGTAACTCGCAACCTGCGTGTCAGAATTGGGTAACTCAGCAACCTAGTTCAGTATAACGGGGTAACTCAGCATCCCTGACGTGTCAGTAAATACTGGTAACTCAGCATACCTGACTGTCATTAAAAACTGGTAACTCAGCTACCTGACTTTCAGAATACGGTAACTCGATCCCTGACTGTCATATTACTGGGAACTCAGATACCTGACGTGTCAGTAAATATGGGTAACTCGCATCCCTGACTTCAGTATATATGGGAAACTCAGCATCCCCTGACGTGTCAGAAATTACGGGGTAACTCGGCAACCTGACGTGTCAGTAACTGGGTAACTCAGCATACCTGACGTGTCAGTATATACTGGGTAACTCAGCATACCTGACGTGTCAGTATATACTGGGTAACTCAGCATACCTGACCTGTCAGTATATACTGGGTAACTCAGCATACCTGACCTGTCGTATTATGGGAAAACTCAGCAAAAAGAGTTTCATATATATGGGTAACCAGAAACCCTGACTGTCAGTATATACTGGGTAACTCAGCTACCTACGGTCATAATACGGGGAACCCAGCATACCTGACGTGTCAGTATATACGGGGTAACTAGCATACCTGATTGTCAGTATATATGGGAAACCCGCATACCTGACGGGCAGTAATACTGGGTAACTCGCATCCTGATTCGTATAAGGGTAACTCAGCTACTGCCCTGCCAGATATCCCGGTAACTCAGCATACCGACGTGTCAGATTTAAGGTAACTACATCCCTGACCTGCCATAATCCGGGGAAACTCAGCTACCGACGTGTCAGTTTTCCCTAACTCAAAACCCTGACGTCATATTCCCGGGTAACTCAGCATCCCTGTGTCAGTATATACGGGAACTCAGCATACTCGTGTCAGTATATACGGGGAAAACTCACATACCTGCCCTGTCAGAAATATATGGGTAATCGCATACCTGACGGTCAGTATATAGGGGTAACTCAGCATACCTGACCTGTCAGTATATACGGGGTAACTCAGCTACTACGTGTCATATTTACCGGAAAATCAAAACCTGATGTCAGATAACTGGGTAACTCAGAAACCTGACGTGTCAGTATTTCCCGGGTAACCAAAACCCTGCCCTGTCGTATAACGGGGAAACTCAGCTACATGACCTGTCAAAAATTACGGGTAACTCAGCATACCTGACTTGGTCAGATTTCCCGTAACTCACATCCCTGACCTGCAGTATATACGGGGAAACTCACATACATGACTGTCGTATAACGGGTAACCAGCATACCTGACGTGTCAGTATTTCCCGGTAACTCGAACCTGACCTGTCGTAATACTGGGTAACTCAGCATACATGCCCTGTCAGTATATATGGGTAATCAGCATCCCTGACTGCCCGTATTAAACTCAGCATACCTGCCGTCAGTATATACTGGTAACTCACATACTGCCCTTCAGTAATACGGGGTAACTCAGCATACCTGATGCAGTAAAGGGGTAACTCAGCTACTGACTGTCAGTATATACTGGTAACTCAGCATACTGCCCTGTCAGTATATAGGGGTAACTAAAATACCGCCCGTCAGTAATACTGGGAAAAACTCACATACATGACGTTCGTATAACTGGGTAACTCAGCATACCTGATTCAGTATATATGGGTAACTCACTACCTGACTTCAGATAAGGGGGTTTTAACTCAATACCTGACGGTCAGTATATATGGGTAACTCGAAACCGACCTGTCAGTAATCCCGGGGTTAATCAGCAACCGACCTTCATATATATGGGTAACTCACATACCTGATTGTCAGTAATCCCGGGGTAACTCAGCATACCGACTTTCATTTATATTTGGGTAACCGCATACCTGCTGTCAGATATACTGGTAACTCAGCATCCCTGACGTTCATTATCTGGGTAACTCAGCAACCACGTTCAGATATACTGGGAAACTCAGCATACCTGACGTTTTTATATATATGGGTAACCGCATACCTGACTTCATATAAACGGGTAATTTAGCATCCCTGACTGTCATAATACGGGTAACTCAGTACTGACCTGCAGTATTTTCCGGTAACTCAGCTACCTGACTGTCAGTAATAGGGGTAACTCAGCATACCGACGTGTCAGTTATCGGTAACTCAGCATACCTGACCTGTCAATATCCCGGTAACTCAGCATACCTCCCCTTCAGTAAAAAAACCGGGTAACCCAGCATACCTGCCCTGTCTAAAACCCGGGTAACAGCATCCCTGACCTGCCCATATACCCCGGTAACTAGATACCTGACCTGTCTTTTAAATCCCGGTAATCAGCATACCTGCCCCTGCCGATATACCGGGTAACTCGCTACCGCCCTGTCATATATACCGGTAACTCAGCATCCCTGCCCGTCATATAAAAAGGTAATCAGCATACCTCCCTGCCTATAAAAGGGTAACTCCATCCCTGACCGGGTCAGTATATACTGGGAACTAAGATCCCAACTGTCAGATATACCGGTAACTCAGCTTACCTGACCTGTCAGTAATACCAGGTAACTCAGCATACCGACCTGTCATAATCCAGTAACTCAGCATACCTGACCTGCATAAATCCCAGGTAATCAGCATACCTGACCTGCCGTAATCCCAGTAACTCAGCATACCGACCTCAGTATATCCCGGGTAATCAGCATCCCTGCCCTGTCAGTATATACCGGGTAACCAGCATACCACCTAGTATTACGGGTAACCAGCATACCTGCCCTGCCGTATAACCGGGGTAACTCACTCTGACCTGCAGTATATACCGGGTAACTCAGCATCCTGCCCTGTCAGTATATACCGGGTAACCAGATACCTGACCGCCGTATATCCGGGAAACTCAGCATCCCTGCCCTCCAGTATATACCAGGTAACTCAGATACCTGACCTCCAGTATATACCAGAAACTCAGATCCCTGCCCTTTCAGTAAACCCAGGTAACCAGCAACCTGACCTGCCAGTTTTAACCGGTAACTCAGCATCCCTGACCTGCCAGTAATCCCGGGTAACCGAACCTGACCTCCCATATATACCAGGTAACTCAGCATACCTGACCTGCCAGTATATACCAGGTAACTCAGCATACCTGACCTGCCAGTATATACCAGGTAACTCAGCATACCTGACCTGCCAGTATATACCAGGTAACTCAGCATACCTGACCTGTCAGTAAAAAAACCGGGAAAACTCATATACCTGACCTTATAATTAGGCGGTCGCAACCCTAAGGTAACTTGCTTTTATTTGTTGTTTATCACACAAATACATTTTACAGACTAAGAAATGTTATCCTTCTTCGCTTATTTTTTGTAATATTTGGGGGAAATTCTTGTTATGTTTATGGTCGGGAGAGAGTGGGCCCGGGAAAATGGGGTTCTGTTCCCTCCATGACGGGCGAAGACCCAGCTGTATTTTTGCGTGATGCTGAGTGCCTTAGCGGGGGGAATGGTGATTCTAAACACCAAGATGATGGGAAAAGGTAAGGCTCAGTCCCGGGTTAGTAGGAAACTGACGCCCCTGGGAAAAGGTGTCAAGGTGACACTATCCCAGGGGCTCACTAACGTAAGGGAAAAAATTACGTGAGGGAACACTATTGGTGCGGAATGACGCCAGGTGTGTCTGGGGGGTTTTCCGGGAAACTCCGGGAAACACAAATTTTCACTTGCCTATATGGCAAGATGACGTTGCTATTTCAAAACCCAAAATCGCAAGTTCTGCCCCATTTGGCACGACATGCCCTGGGGCGGCAAGACGTGGGGGGGGGGCTAGCTGCGGGGTTTTCAAATTTTAAAATCCGGGTCAAAGAGGGTGACCATTAAAACCAAAGGATTATTGTGAATACTCTGGGAAGATTCCAGTGAAGCGGGAAAACATTTCAAAGCACCCTTTTAAGTAAATTTTGGAAAGTTGTGATTTGTGAAAGTTTTGATGGTGGTGGTAGTGGGAGACGGCCTGGGGGTTTGGGGGGGTACAAGGCCACAGTTTATGAGTACCGGCCCCAAAATTATCGTACATACCAAACCTCGAAAACTCTTATAAAAACATCTATATCCAGCCCATGCACCCTGTTCCGTTTAAAGGGAAATGATTGGTCGGCTGGGTTTTTAAAGGCTTTTGTTTTTGGAAAAACAATGTGAAAATTAATGTTTAACGAGGGGGTGACCATCATGCATCCACCCCCACGCACGGGGGTGGGGGGAAGAGGGGGGATTGTAACTAGGGTGAGTGAAAAACATTGGTTAGCAGTGCCCATACCCACTTTTATTTGTACATGGGAAACAAATAAAATTATGTGTTTGTAAGACAGTGTGAAAAAATATGTGTGCAAGTCCCTGTGATTTTACTCCCGGAAACCCCACCAACCCGCGCCTCCCCCACCTAATTCCCCAGGAATTTTCCCCTTCCCCTCCCGGGGCCCCCCAAACTCCCCAGGCCACCACGGTCAAGTTCAAACTACCTTCCAGCACCATACCCACCCAGCATGTCATATTCCCACCCCCATTGTCTAGTCTAGCAGATGGATGCCAACCAGGGGGAAGCAAGCAGCCAGGGAAATGGCACGGCTGGCAATCTAGGGGAAAGGGAATGTCGGTCATGCTACAGCTTCGTTGTCTCAACTCTAAGGGTTTTCCCCCGCAAACACGGAGTTGCCCGGTTTAGGGTGTCCCCCTGTGGGAAATGAGATCCAGAGCCACCTCAGGCACCGAACCCCCTCCAACAGATTTATCTCATCGACAATCCTTGGAAGCAACAAAGCAAAAGGTACGAGGACACTCACACATATTCCCAAAGCACCCGTCCACACCAGCTGGAAACTTACAGACCCCCGAAAAAAATAAACGTGGGTTCCACTATCTTAAATCTCCACCAACCATCAAGGGATGGCACAAATTGCTACTTTTTTTGGGAAAGTCTGTTAGTTGCCCGGGAAAAAAAAGGGAAAAAAGGCTACCTCAATGTAATTAAATCCCTTAAAAGATTTTTCCCAGAGTTGATAACCTCATTCACCTTCCCCGTCAACACAAAAAAGGGAGAGGCAGAACCCCCACTCACCTACTGACAGTGAAAAAATCAGAGTCCAGGGGAGCAAGAAAATTGAAGAGGGGAACACAGTGGGGGCAATCAAATTATTTCCAGTGAAGAAAAAAATTGCTCCCCCGGGGTCGACACGGCTGAAGCACTTAGAGGAAAGCAAACCCCGCCAGGGAAACCGGGCACCAACAGTTCCAACACCCTTCCCCCCCTAGGAAACCATTGATTTGGAAGACCCCCCAGACATTTACAAAGCTAATTCGTTCCATTGGCTCTCTGGGGGGTTTCACTGGGGAAAAAGGCCACAGCATTTAAAGGGAAAAGGTTTTTCCATTATGGGGGAAAATTTCAGAGACACTGCTTTTAGAGATCACAAGGTTGTCAACAATTCCTTGGGTGGGCTGATTCCGATGAAATTAGACCCTTTTTTTTTTGGTGCAACACTTTGTGCACTTAAAAAGAAGGGTGGGGAATTCGGGCCCAAATTTCAGTAGGCAACCTTACGCCGCCTCGTATCCAAAGCTGCTGTCCGAAATATTCGTGCACAGCACCATGATGCTTCAACCAAACCCGCTTTGGGTTGGGGGCTCTCAAGGAATGAAGCAGCGGTTCACAAAAAGGGGATTATCAACAACCTGCCCGAGGACAATGCAGTGGTAAAATTAGATTTCAAGAAACGTTCAATCCCTAAAAGAACGTGGTATTGCACAGTACAAGAACATTTCCCCGGTCCCCCTCCCTTTTGTTTCAGCTGGTATACAAAGGAATCAATGCTTCTCTTTGGAAGATGAAATCAATACGAGGGTGTCCAACAAGGAGAACCTCTTTTCCCTTTTTCCCTTTTTATTGCAGTTAGGGGAAAACACAGTCAGACTGCCACAGCTAAAACTGGTTCCTAGATGATGGCACCTAGCAGGTACAAAGGATCCCCCCTACAGACCTTACACGGTAATACAGGGCAGGGAAAAGGGTCTATCCTGAATCCCTCCAAAGTGAAATCATCTCGTTTACAACAAGGTAAAATGCAGTGAGATAAAAAAATACCAGGGGCAGCAGTCATTGCCCCCACAAATTGTCTTTCTAGGGGCACCTTGGGAACAAAAGCCTTGACACAATTCTAGGAAGAAAATTTGGGAAAAGTTAAGGGGAAAAGGGAAAAACGAATAACAAACTGACACCCACATGCTTGTACCTTTCACAAATGTTTAGTCCCAGGTGACATATTTCCAAGATTGCACCTTATATGATAACCCATACTGCAGAATAGACAGTATTCTGAGGCAGATTTTTTGAAAGTACTTAACCTTACTCTAGAAGACGGGCAGTGGAACCAAGCAACTTCCATCAGATGGGCATTTGGGGTCCGCAAAATCTCACCCGTTGGACCTGCTTTTCTTCCTGTGATTGCATCCCGAGAGCTTGTGCCGATTTCCCCCAACATTTAGGGACAAGATTGGGCCCCGGACCAAAAAAATTTATTGACGGAGCAATAATCTGGATAATCTAACGGGTCAGAAACCAGACCTTCCCCCCAACAACTACAAACAAACGCACTGGGATGGCCAAAAGGGAAAAAATAGCCTCAACGAGCTTCAGAGTGTGCAGGGAAGGATAAGCCCGCCGCTGGCAGTGAAGCCCCTCAGCTGGGGACTTTCTGTTGGGTGTTCCCAAATCCCGCCTTTTGGGACACGCTGCCCAAACCATCCGCATCGGGGTTCCCTTCGACTTGCCGCCCCCCATTTTTCCCGAAAACAGGGGTTTTTTGCAGTGAAACAGCAAGACCGTTCGGGTACCAGGTCTTGTGGCCGTAAATCCGAGGGAAAAAAGCAAGACAGAGGAGGTTAATAAAATTAACAAAAGGAGCCTCACAACAGCTGGATCCCACTAAGGGAGCCACCCCAACTATGCAGATCTGAGGCACCAGAACGTCCAGAGGTATACCCTTTAAACCCGGGCAATGGGGAAACAGGTGGTGTGGGGCTATACATGTCATCTACCCTTGCTGATCCTATCTCCAATACACCAGGGAGAAGGGGGGGCAGCTGCCCCGCTTTAGGGAGTCCAAAAGCTAGAAATATGGAGAACTTGCCCACATTAATGTTTGTTCCCCTAGGCTCAGGACCCCTTTGGGTCAGGGGGAAAAAGTGCATCTAATTTCCTTTTGGACTGGGAAAAAGACTCACAGGGTAATAGGGATCCCAGGGGACTATTTTTTGTTCCAGCGGGTCACCGGCTGTCAAAGGGGGGAATGCATGCGCTTTTGGGGCCCGCCCCCCCTTGAGGGGGCGGATAATTTTGCCTTATAAACGGTGATACACACTAACAACATGTCCCTATAGCCACCTTTATATCAAAAGTAACTCTTAAATTTCTTGGGCCCAATTTTGTATAAAAATTTTCCCATTGGAAAAAAAAAAAGTTTTAAAAAATGGGGTGGTAGGGAAGTGGAATATTCAAATGGCTTCAGGAAAAAATCCAAAAATTCTTCCTTGAAAGCCTTTTTATCCACTTCTCCGAGGCTATGGGTCCCACAATTTACACCAGAGGTGGCCCCCCCCCCCAAAAAAAAAAAAAAAAAAAAATATATATATATATATATATATATATATATATATATATATATATATATATATATATATATATATATATATAATAATATATATATATATATATATTTTTATTAAAAAACCCTGGAGTTTACCTGGAGAGAGTTCCGGGGTCAACCCCCCCGCGGCCCGGTCTGTGCCCCAGGCCTCCTGGTGGATCAGAGCCTGATAAACCCAGGCTGTTGCTGCTGGCTGCACGCAAACCAACGTACGAGCCACAGCCCGGTGGTCAGGAACCGATTTAGGTGCTTGTCCAGTGCCAGCTTAAAGACTGCCCGGGTCCCGTTGGTAATCCCCCTTATGTGTGCTGGGAGGCAGTTGAACATCTCGGGCCCCTGACACTTATTGTATGGTCTCTTAACGGCTAGTGACACCCTGCTTTTCATTGGGGGATGGTGCATCGTCTGCCAAGTCTTTTGCTTTCGTACTGAGTGATTTTCGTGTGCAAGTTCGGTACTAGTCCCTCTAGGATTTTCCAGGGGTAATAATCATGTATCTCCTCCCCCCTGCGTTCTAGGGAATACAGGTTTAGGAACCTCAAGCGCTCCCAGTAACTGAGGTGTTTTATCTCCGTTATGCGCGCCGTGAAAGTTCTCTGTACATTTTCTAGGTCGGCAATTTCACCTGCCTTGAAAGGTGCTGTTAGTGTGCAGCAATATTCCAGCCTAGATAGAACAAGTGACCTGAAGAGTGTCATCATGGGCTTGGCATCCCTCGTTTTGAAGGTTCTCCTTATCCATCCTGTCATTTTTCTAGCAGATGCGATCGATACAATGTTATGGTCCTTGAAGGTGAGATCCTCCGACATGATTGACAACACTCTAATTACCAGAAATAATGGGGGAAAATTCCTAGGCTTATACCTTGACAACAACCTGAATTTCAGCACCCATATCCAGCATATAACCAAAAAAGTATCCAAAACGGTTGGGATCCTCTCCAAGATACGATACTACGTGCCGCAAAATGCCCTTCTCACACTATACCACTCACTTATTTATCCATACCTCACCTATGCTATTTGTGCTTGGGGATCAACTGCAGCAACACACCTAAAACCAATAATACCCAACAAAAAGCTGCAGTAAGAATAATCACTAAATTCCATCCCTGGCAACACCCCCCCCACTCTTCATAGACCTAAACTACTCCCAGTTCAGTACACCACACTTACTACTGTGCAATCTACATCTACAGGGGCC
>NW_026474234.1:0-10884 GCF_026875155.1 Cherax quadricarinatus
TGAATGACGGGACCCATTTCCCCAAAAGGATATGGGTGTTTACACTTGAATACGCCCGCGAAAAATACGTGTCTGGCACTGCGGGGCATGGGTTTTCTTCTTTTCAAATTAACCCCCTTTTTCCCTTTATTTCAAATGGTTACAGCAAAAAATTCAATTCTTCGATAGGCGAGCTTGAAATTACTTCATCAGTGCTCAGAAGGAAGACTCACTCTTCTGCAAAGCCTGCCAGCGAGTCAATATGATGGCACTCTGGTAGGCACAGAAGAGTCCCTGGTATGGAACCTTCAGCTGGTGAAGTCAGAAGGAAATGCTTTGGGACTTATCCTCAACCCTTCCAGAAAATCATTATAGCTATGAGATGAATCCTATCTGAAGTCTCGACTAGCACCCCTTACATGACCATTCTATTGGGAGCACCACTGGGTCGTCAGACTAATTACAGTCCTCAAGGACAAACTGAACGACCTGTAGAGGATGAAGAAGAGATTAAGTGATCTGGTGTCCCATGCTCTTTTTCTCTTTATAGGTGTCTAACTCTGCCTAGATTAACCTATTCCTTGAGGTTGCACCCTTCTTCGACAGCCCAACACATATTGAATATGACGCCTTCCTGAGATCTATTTTTAGGATTCCATTGAATTTGTCACTGGAAAGTCACCAATGGCATCAAGCAACACTTCCATTTCGACTGGGAGGTCTATGGACACGCAAGCCAACGCAAGTTCTATCATCAGTATTTCTTCCATCGTACATGCATCCCGTGAACTAGTTAAGGAGATTGTCTCTGAACGCTCTGAGCTCACTACCAAAGTTCATCAAAGTAACTGCGCAGTGGAATAGTCTATCAGGCTGTTCGAGCATACCAGCCCATCTCAGAAATCTCAAACAGTCCCACTGGATCAGACTGATAATGGAAAGAATCGCCCAAGCAATGTTAAGATATACATCAGGAACGACAAAGTTTGTTTCCTTACGTGAAGGCACCACATTCAGATTTCCTTTTGGCCGTCCCTAACTCTGCTATGAGCACTGGTCTCGATCGTCATTTTATCCCATCTTCCACTTATTGTGACTGTAGCTGCAATTAAATTATGTTCTGATATATTTATTGCCCCTTAAAAAAACATATTATTATTTTATAATCAAGGGGGAAGCGCTAAAACCGGAGGATTATACAGCGCCTGGGGGGGGATGTGGAAGGCATTCAGGCTTAATTCGGGGAACTGGAGCACAGATCCAATTCCCTAAATCAAGAGCCCCTCACCAACATCAAGGAACCTTCCTTGAGGGGTATAAAAACATAAACATCCAGAAGTTTACCTGTCAGCATTTTAGCTATTCATACTTAGTCAAAAAGCAGCTGGCATTATTCTCTATATCCTATCTCGTGCACTTATTTGTCTCTGTTTTACATTACGTATTCTTGATTAACAAACCTGTTCAAAGTTCAGTTAAAGATCCCCCCATTGTTATTACCTCAGGTACCCCAACCTTACCTACTAAGCTCACTACACAGGACTGGCTTCTAATTTCTTTTCCAATAGCTCGACTTCCCACAATCCATGAAAATATGTAGACAGTGATTTGATGTTTAACCATATTTCTACTAGTAAATTTAAATTATTTAACAATTTGTGATAGTCAAAAGCTTCCTGCTAGTATTTAGGTTAATACCTGGTATTTATTATAACAATTATTTTTAGTTACAGGACAAACTGCTGGGAGATATGCTGGAGAAATTTATGTGGAAACTCAACTTCACATCCGAGATTAGCGAAAATTTTGCTCCTTTGGATAAGATGCCTAATGGTTCCTTCAGAGGAGCACTTGGCTTCTTACAACGTAGGGTAAGACTTATGTTTAAATTTTGTATTATATGATGTTTTATGTTATGATATCAATGAAAAAAAGTAACTTTTAATATTGGCTTTACAGCTCAAGATATAAAATTTTATTTATTTAACTTCTCTCATAATGTAGGCTCTATGCATTGAATGCATATATTAAAGTTTAAGCTTATCAGTATATGCATGCACCAATGTGTGAATGTTTGCATACGTGTATCAATGCATAAACAGATATATGTATAAATGTATGCATGTATAACTTTTTTTTTGACATATCTGCGAAATTCAGTCTCAGCACGACGAAAAAATATATATATCATTAATTTTAAGTAATATTAAATCAATTTAAACTGACCTATGATATATATAGCAGAATTTAGGTAAGAAAAAATGCATTAGATTAATTTAAGTTAAGGGAGGTTTCTAAATTAGATTTGATTAAGGAAACTAATTGTTTACATCACTGGTACTGAAAAAAATTATTTCTTTCAATTCGAATTTTTTTTTAGAGGGGATGATAGTCTAATTTTTAAGGGAGTTCGGCCAAAAGTTTTGCGTATTAGGCACGACTAGCCGGGATTCAAACCCCTGTTATTTTAGCACACTTAGGAAGCCCACCAAAATTCCAAGACGTCTTAGTCCACTTCGCCATCAGTGTTTCTAACATCAGGTGCCCAGTACCACCGGACATGCCACCCCTGATGCGAGCACATACGTGGCCATGGAAGCTACAGAACTAATTTCCTTTTTCTTCCCTTTGGACTAAGGAGTCTCAGAAATTTGGCAAGCTTCTCGGGACGCATGATAAAATATCAGGGGTTCGATCCTGGGCTAGTCGCAGTATTATTTTCTTAAAAAAACACCTCATTCATGAATGTATATCCAGGCCATGGAAAAACCTGGGTAGTCACAGCCACTCAAGAGGGAGAGGTTTTTAATGCCAGGAAAGTAAAAAAACTGGCAAGAAATGGCAGAAATCGTACGCCAAATCCAGTCATTTCTGGTGTGGAACCACAGTCGATGGCCTTCACTCCAAACCAACAGATACAGATACTAGTGCCGGAAAAAAAGTCGTCCCCAGTACTATCAATACCACCAGTCCGATGACATTCTTCTTTGCAAATATTCAGGGTCTAAAGCCAGCAACGAACAACAAAATACCTTTCATTCGTGGATTGCTTGCAGAGGCAAATGCAATGTTCGCGTTCAGTGGTCAGTCGTCACGTGAGGTCACAGACCCTGAGCTGCTTTGGGGATTAGCGTGGACGGTTACAAAGCATGGCTTGCTTCTGCAGTGTTTTAAAAACTGAGTTTGGAGAGTTGAAGGAGGAGGTCTTGATTCTCCAGGAGGAGATTAGGAGGCTGAAGGTCCACCTCAATGGGCCTGGGAGAGAGTGTGAGGTGGTTGGAGATGTGGGGAATGAGGCTTCTAGCAGTGAGGTGCAGTCTGTCTCTCACTGTGAGGAGGCTGTAGGTGGGGAGGTAGCAACGGGTACCAGCAGTGAGGTGCAGCCCAGCACCTGCTACAAGTGGCGAGTTGTTCACAGTAATGGGGAGGCGCATCAGAGTAAGGAAAGTTAAGAGTGAAGATCTGAAGGATAGGAAATCGCTTCTCTGTTCTCCAGGATGAATGTACTTCAGTGGCCAGTGAAGGTAAGGGTACTACTGCCCTGCTAATGAAGGTAAGCGCATTCTTGTGGTTGGTGACTCTCAGGTAAGATATGTTGACCGTGCTTTTTGTAATAGGAATAAGAAGATGAGAGATAGAGTGTGCTTCCCTGGAGCTGGTGTTGGGGACATTGTAACAGACTGGATAATATCATGTCAGGTAATGGGAACAAGCCCATTATCTGTCTCAGTGTGGTGGAAATGATATTGGGAAGGGTAGGAGAGAAGAGCTGCTAGATAAGTACAGTGTCAGCTATAGATTTCATTAAGTCTAAGGGAGGGATCCCAATCATATGTAGCATCTGCCTAGAAGGGGAGTAGGAAATGAATGGTTGTCTAGGGCAATTGGTGTAAATTGCTGGCTAGACAGATACTGCAAGGAACTTGCAATCCCATTCATTGACAACTGGAACAACTTTTATGGCAAACATGATATGTATGCAAGGGATGGGGTTCATCTCTCTGGGGCAGGGGTGGTAGCACTTGCAGACTCGATTGAGAAGGCCATTGGTGAAATGCCTATGATTTTAAACTGATGGAAGATAGAGGTATGGGTGTGTGTGGGAAACAAGCAGGTTGCAACACTAGGGTTGGAAACAGTAAATGTATAAAAGGCATTCAGCATGAAGTTATAAATAAAGACAATAGAACAGGTCAGAAAACAAAGGGGGACAGCAGAGGGCAGCAAGGGACTAGCTCCCTTAAGGTTTACTATACTAATAGCAGGAGTGTTAGAAATAAGATAGATGAGCTAAGATTAATTGCAAGTGCAGGAAACATAGATATTATTGCTATAACAGAGACCTGGCTCAATCTGAAAGATAGAGAGATGCCATCTGAATGTCACATACAAGGCTATAAATTATTCCACACTGACAGGGTCAACAGGAAAGGTGGTGGAGTAGCGATGTATGTCAGAGACAATTTAAATTGTTGTGTTAGACAAGATATTAAATTAGAAGCGTCAGCCACTGAATCTGTTTGGTTACAGCTTCTCGGGGCCGAGAAAAACTATTTTGGGTGTGATTTACAGGGCCCAAATCTTGATAGGGAGTGCAGTAAACTTCTCTATGGACGAATTCGTAAGGCATCTACATACGAAAATGTTGTGCTAATGGGAGATTTCATACTATAGACAGATTGACTGGAGCAATTTGACAGGAAATTTAGAGTCGGTTGACTTTCTTGATACGATCCAGGATTGTTTTTTAAAACAGTTTGTGACAGAGCCAACTAGGGGAAATAACTCCTTGACTTGTTCTTGCCAGTAGGGAAACACTAATTAATAATCTTGAGGTTAATGATGACTTGGGGAGAGTGATCACAAATCACTCAGTTTTAACATATCATGGAATCCCCTAATAATGGCAATCAAGTCTCCGTCCCTGACTTTCGCTTGGCTGATTTCATAGGACTGAAAAAATTACTTAGGTGGGCTGAACTGGAATGACCTGACTAGGGGTCAGGTAGGTGGTGATGGTTGCCGATATGATGCTTTCCAGGGCATAGTTCTAGCTGCTCAGTCAAATTATGTTCCAAATAGGGAAATCAGATCAAACAAAATGATCCTAAATGGATGAACAAATAGATTAAAATATCTGATTGGTCAAAAGAGAGGCATATATAGGCAAATCAAAGAGGAGGGGGCAATTAAGAAATCGATATATTCAGTTAAAGAGAGAAATAAAAAAGGGAATTAGAAAAGCAAAAAGAGATTATGAGGTTAAAGTTGCAAGAGAATCGAAGACTAACCCAAAAGGATTCTTTCAGGTATACAGAAGTAAGATCAGGGACAAGATAGGCCCACTCAAAAGTTCCTCGGGTCAGCTCACTGACAGTGATAAGGAAATGTGTAGAATTTTTAACACATACTTCCTCTCAGTTTTTACACAGGAGGATACCAGTGATATTCCAGTAAATGATAAATTATGTAGAACAGGACGATAATAAAAACTGTGCACTAAGGGTCACAAGTGACATGGTCCTTAGGCAAATAGATAAATTAAAACCTAACAAATCCCCAGGCCCTGATGAACTGTATGCAAGGGTTCTAAAGGAATGTAAAGAGGAGCTTAGCACACCTTTGGCTAATCTTTTCAACATATCACTACAAACTGGCATGGTGCCAGATAAGTGGAAAATGGCAAATGTGATACCTATTTTCAAAACAGGTGACAGGTCCTTAGCTTCGAACTATAGACCAATAAGCCTAACCTCCATAGTGGGAAAATTTATGGAATCAATAATTGCCGAGGCAGTTCGTAGCCACCTTGAAAAGCATAAATTAATCAACGAATCTCAGCATGGTTTTACAAAGGACGTTCCTGCCTTACGAATTTATTAACTTTTTCACTAAGGTATTTGAGGAGGTAGATCATGGTAACGAATATGAATATTGTGTATATGGACTTCAGTAAGGCTTTTGACAGGGTCCCACATCAGAGACTATTGAGGAAAATTAAAGCACATGGAATAGGAGGAGAAATTTTTTCCTGGATAGAGGCATGGTGACAAATAGGCAGCAGAGAGTTTGCATAAATGGGGAGAAATCAGAGTGGGGAAGCGTCACGAGCGGTGTTCCACAGGGGTCAGTGTTGGGCCCCCTGCTGTTCACAATCTACATAAACGACATAGATGAGGCATAAAGAGCGACATCGGCAAGTTTGCCGATGACACCAAAATAGGCCGTCGAATTCATTCTGACGAGGACATTCGAGCACTCCAGGAAGATTTGAATAGACTGATGCAGTGGTCGGAGAAGTGGCAGATGCAGTTTAATATAGACAAATGCAAAGTTCTAAATGTTGGACAGGACAATAACCATGCCACATATAAACTAAATAATGTAGATCTTAATATTACGGATTGCGAAAAAGATTTAGGAGTTCTGGTTAGCAGTAATCTGAAACCAAGACAACAGTGCATAAGTGTTCGCAATAAAGCTAATAGAATCCTTGGCTTCATATCAAGAAGCATAAATAATAGGAGTCCTCAGGTTGTTCTTCAACTCTATACATCCTTGGTTAGGCCTCATTTAGATTATGCTGCACAGTTTTGGTCACCGTATTACAGAATGGATATAAATTCTCTGGAAAATGTACAAAGGAGGATGACAAAGATGATCCCATGTATCAGAAACCTTCCCTATGAGGATAGACTAAGGGCCCTGAAACTGCACTCTCTAGAAAGACGTAGAATTAGGGGGGGATATGATTGAGGTTTATAAGTGGAAGACAGGAATAAATAAAGGGGATGTAAATAGTGTGCTGATAATATCTAGCCTAGACAGGACTCGCAGCAATGGTTTTAAGTTGGAAAAATTCAGATTCAGGAGAGGATATAGGAAAGTACTGGTTTGGTAATAGAGTTGTGGATGAGTGGAACAAACTCCCAAGTACCGTTATAGAGGCCAGAACGTTGTGGTAGCTTTAAAAATAGGTTGGATAAATACATGAGTAGATGTGGGTGGGTGTGAGTTAGACCTGATAGCTTGTGCTAACGGGTCGGTTGCCGTGTTCCTCCCTTGAGTCAATGTGACCTGACCTGACTAGGTTGGGTGCATTGGCTTAAGCCGGTAGGGACTTGGACCTGCCTCGCATGGGCCAGTAGGCCTTCTGCAGTGTTCCTTCGTTCTTATGTTCTTATGTTCTTATGATTTCACAGAGACCCACATAAAGGATCACTTGAACAACGAAATATGGATCCCAGGTTACAACCTATACAGATGCGACAGAGTGAACAGGCAAAAGGGGAGAAAGGGTTGGCCTGTATATCGCAGTCGCTTGTTTGCACAGAACTGCTTAATGCCTCAAATGATGTAATGGAAGTTTTAGCAGTAAAGATCGAGAAACAAAACCTTGTCATTGTGGTAGTCTACCAGCCTCCGGATGCAACGTCCCAGCAATTTCAGGAACAGCTGTGAAAAATTGACCACTGTCTGGAAAATCTGCCAGTTCCTGCCCCCAACATCTTGCTCCTGGGGAATTTCAACTTGAGGCACCTAAAATGGAGGAATATAGCAAATAATGTTGTTGCAGTGATAACACCAGGAGGCAGTTCTGACGAGAACTCACACACACACGAGCTTTTAAATCTCTCAACAAAATTCAACTTAAACCAGCAAATAATGGAGCCTACTAGACTGGAGAATACACTAGACCTCATCTTCACTAACAATGATGATCTGATACGAAATGTCACCATATCAAAAACAATATACTCAGAACACAACATAATCGAGGTTCAGACATGTATGCGCGGAGCCCCAGACTGACAAAATGAGATTAATCAAGAGGGAGCCTTCACCAAATTCATCTTCAATAACAAGAACATAAAGTGGGACCAAGTAAATCAAGTCCTAAACGATATAAGCTGGAAGATAGACTAAGCAACACAGACCCCCAACTTATGCTAGAACAGATTTAGCTCGGTGGCACTCGATGTATTTTCAAGGCTTATTCCTTTAAGAAAAAGGAGGAGTAGATGTAAAATAGAAAGAGACAGGCGCTCCCTTTACAGGCGATGGAAAAGAATAACAGAGCGGCTAAAAGAGGCCAATATATCTGAAATGCGTAGGGAGTCACTGGTCAGAGAAATATCAAACATCGAACTTAAGCTAAAGGAATCTTATAGGAGTCAGGAATCGCGGGAAGAACTAGAAGCCATAAATGAAATAAAAAGAAACCCAAAGTATTTATTTTCTTATGCCCAAATCAAAGTCGAGAACACATCCAGTATTTGGCCCTACTTAAACAAGATGGATCCTACACAGATGACAGCAAGGAAATGAGTGAGCTACTCAGTCCCAGTATGACTCAGTATTTAGCAAGCCGCTAACCAGACTGAGAGTCGAAGATCAAAATGAATTTTTTATGAGAGAGCCACAGAATTTGGTTAACACAATCCTATCTGATGTTATCCTGACGCCAAATGACTTCGAACAGGCGATAAATGACATGCCCATGCACTCTGCGCCAGGGCCAGACTCATGAAACTCTGTGTTCATCAAGAAACTGCAAGAAGCCCCTATCACGAGCTTTTACCATCCTATGGAGAGGGAGCATGGACACGGGGGTCGTCCCACAGTTACTAAAAACAACATACATAGCCCCACTCCACAAAGGGGGCAGTAAAGCACTAGCAAAGAACTACAGACCGATAGCACTAACATCCCATATCATAAAAATCTTTGAAAGGGTCCTAAGAAGCAAGATCGCCACCCATCTAGATACCCATCAATTAACAACCCAGGGCAACAGGGGGTTAGAGCAGGCCGCTCCTGTCTGTCTCAACTACTGGATCACTACGACAATGTCCTAGATGCACTAGAAGACAAAATGAATGCTGATGTAATATATACAGACTTTGCAAAGCCTTCGACAGTGTGACCAGGGCGTAATAGCGCACAAAATGCGTGCTAAAGGAAAAACAGGAAAAGTTGGTAATGGATCTAAAAATTTCCTCACAAACAGAACACAAAGAGAAAGCAGTCAAACAGGTAAAGTCTGAGGCGGCTACGGTGAAAAGCTCTGTTCCACAAGGCACAGTACTCGTCCCATCTTGTTTCTCATCCTCATATGTGACATAGACAAGGATCAGCCACAGCACCGTGTCTTTCTTTGCAGATGACACCGAATCTGCATGACAGTGTCTTCCACTGCGGGACACTGCAAGGCTCCAGGCGGACATAAACCAAATCTTTCAGTGGGCTGCAGAAAACAATATGAAGTTCAACGATGAGAATTTCAATTACTCAGATATGATAAAAAACGAGGAAATTAAATCTTCATCAAAGTACAAAACAAATTCCTTCCATAAAATAGAGCGAAAAACCAACGTCAAAGACCTGGGAGTGATCAAGTCGGAGGATCTCACCTTCAAGGACCATAACATTGTATCAGTCGCATCTGCTAGAAAAAAGACAGGATGGATAATGAGAACCTTCAAACCCAGGATACCAAGCCCATGATGACACTCTTCAGGTCGCTTGCTCTATCTAGGCTGGAATATTGCTGCACACTAACAACACCTTTCAGGGCAGGTGAAATTGCTGACCTAGAAATGTACAGAGAACCTTCACGGTGCGCATAACGGAGATAAAAACACCTCAATTACGGGAGCGCTTGAGGTTCCTAAACCTGTATTCCCTGGAATGCAGGCGGGAGAGATACATGATTATATACACCTGGAAAATCCTAGAGAGGGCTATTTCCGAACTTGCACACGAAAATCACTCACAACGAAAGCAAAAGACTCGGCAGACGATGCAACATCCCCCCAATGAAAAGCAGGGGTGTTACTAGCACGTTAAGAGACAATACAATAAGTGTCAGGGGCCCAAGAAATGTTCAACTGCCTCCAGCATACAAAGGGGGACTACCAATAGACCCCTGGCTGTCTTCAAGCAGGCACTGGAAAAGCACCTAAAGTCGGTACCGACCAGCCGTGCTGTGGCTCGTACGTTGGATTGCGTGCAGCCCGCAGTAACAGCCTGGTTGATCAGGCTCTGATCCACCTGGAGGCCTGGTCACAGACCGGTCGCGGGGGCGTTGACCCCCGGAACTCTCTCCAGGCAATCTCCAGGTACTAAAGTGAACTGCTCTAGAAGAGTGAAATGGTCCAGTGTGTGTAGATTGGGAAAGCACTGCTACCTTGTTCCAAGGTTCGTAGTTCGAGTCTCCTTCAGCCAGAGATCAGTGTTTGTGGGATATTTCGCCTGCTCTTGCGAATTCCTTGTATGTATATATATATATATATATATATATATATATATATATATATATATATATATATAACAACACTGATGTACTGTTGGGCCCCCCCTCCGAAGGTGTGGGGGCTTCTAAGATAATTTCATTCTCATCCCTGTTTGGTTTTACTAGCCTCACGAGCAGCATTTATATATTAATTGTGACCATGGACTAGTGGTATGATCAATAACAACACTGCACTAGCCAAGGATTCGAAACCCATGTTGTAATGGCCTGCCTCATGGTAAGCGAGAACCACATGACGCTTTAAACCACAGCACCACCCAACCCTACAAGAATGGTGCAGCCAGCACACAGCTAGCTGTTGGGCCGCCATCCGAAGGCATACGGAGGTGTGGGAGCTTCTAAGCTTCTGAGCATTAATATGTAAATACTGCTTATGAGGCTAGTACACCAAACAGGGATGGGGAATGAAATGAGCTAAAAAGCTCCCCCACATCCGTATGCCCCCGGATGGCGGCCCAACAGCTAGCTGTGTGAAAATCAAAATGGTATACCAATTTCCGACAGGTTGTTGGTAAGACACAAAAGCAAAGTTAACAACTTTATTCCGAAACGTATCCATTTTTATGTTCATCTTGTCAACACTGCAACAA
>NW_026474235.1:0-10109 GCF_026875155.1 Cherax quadricarinatus
TTTTTTCGTCATCTACGTACAAGTCCGTGGAATAACACTAAGAAAAGAGGGCGGCAATATGTGGACAAATTTATATTTCTCGCAGCCAGTAAACAACATTGTGGCATCAGAAACACCATTGGCAAGGTACAGTGACTGCCAAGTCCATTATAACAGTAATAAATTAATAGACACCTCTGAGAAGCCCTTAACACAGCTTGTTAGTGGAGATGGATGGATGAATGGTATCGTAGACGTCTTCACCATGAACACCCATGATGGTGCAGGAGGGTGGAGAACAACCAGGCATGAGCGGGGAATATCTGCACTACAAGAACAAAGAACATTGTACCAAAATTTGATGTTGCTAAGTGTAGATGTTATAGACTCTCACGGCCTCAAGTTCCTTACTATTTACGCCAGTGAACCTCTAGGTATGTACCAAGATGCAGTTACTATGTTTGCCTACAGACTTAGTCATATGTATTAAGGTAGTGATGAATTCATAAACAGAATAACATTTCTCCATACTTTTTTCTGTTTGAAGTCTCGTAGAATAAATAACTGGTGTTTTTCAGTAGTATCACCATGTGGTATACATACACGATGTTTTTGTGTATAAATAATTTAACTCCTATTTTAGAAAATAAAATATTTGACTAGTGGTGGTGGTGTATGTGATATGACACCATGCGGTTGATAGGCTTTAACCCTAACAAATCAGAACTGTATTGCACATTGTCGCTACAATCCACTGTAAACTTTTTAGAGGTGCATGTTATAATTAGAAGCGTCATGTGGTGCCTGTGGAATGATTCATTCAGATTTGATCATTTGAAAGATAGTTGTATATTGTCCAGACAATATATACACTGTAAGCAGCACTTTCCTGCGCAACTGAGTGTCCGTGGTTCGATCCATAGCACTGGTGGACCGTTGGGCATGTTTTTTTTCCTTCTTACACCTGCTGCCCCTGTTCACTCAGCAGTAAGTACTTGGGTGTTAGTTGTAGTGGGTCGCATTCCAGTGGGTGGTAATATACCTTAGATAGGGCTGAGCTAAGGTAGGATAAGTTTTTATTCTGTAAAATTGATTTGTTAAAAACAATCTTAAGGGTAGTTTTATTACTGGAAAAAATTCGCTTGCGCGGCAGGCTTCTTCAGTCGAATACAGACGATTATAACACTAAAGAGGTAGAGAGTTAATTTTGATGTGATCAGTCCCTCATCCTTGATAGGTGATCACCAATTCCTTTTTGTCTTAAACAACAGGGGTAATTATCCTTTAGTTTAAATATTTAAATATTCTCCTAGTAGAAGGGGAAAATGCTTCACTATCCACCTCTTGTGCGTGCGTGCAATTAGAGAGTTGGTAGGTTGTTGCAGTGCAGTGAGCATTTATGAATGATCAAGAAACCTATTTAAAAAACGCATAAAAATTGGATGTGTATTTCGACCCCCAGCTGTAAGGAATAGGCTGTGTAGGGTAACAAGTACCTAGTTGTAAGCATGACTCGCGAAATCGTAATGACACGATTGCAAACAAACCATACCACGGGTGGGGTTAAAACCCGCCATCAGTCATAAAACTCCAGCACTGGAGTTTTATGACTCTCAGATCGCGGGTTCATCATATGTCGAGTAGTTTCAAGGAGTAGGCCTATTGGCCTATGTTAGAATTCACTTGGCATTGCTTGAATATCACATATAAAAAAAAGTGCCAGTCCAAAAGGAGAATAATCGCGTTAGCAACAAATTTATAGGCTGGATGTTATTGTCAAATTTGCACTGTAAAATCGTACCAATATCCATCCTCAGCAATAGTTAGTAACTGTATCGTATTCTTTGCTTTACCATAGTTGAGGACAAGACACAAAGATTTAAGTGCAACCATATAAGAATTCTAATAGGTGTCAGTAGGCCTATGCAGTCATATACTTAATTTTACCATTACTTCGCTTACGTCTCAGACTGAGCCGCGGGGGCGTTGACCCCGAAACCCTCTCCTTCTATCACTTGCACATTCTGCTGAAGAAGAACCCCAGTTGGGGTCAAAATATATAGCCAGTCATTTCAGTTTAAGTGGGGTTTTCAGCACACACGCTCACATGTACTTTCATATACTCACACTTGTTCACGCATACACTGTTAGGTAAGACACACGTGCAACAGTTAGGTAGCTTTATTTCGAAACGTTTCACCTACATAGTAGGCATCTTCAGTCGAGTACAGAAAAGTTGATAGAAGCAGAAGAGACATGAAGACGATGTAATCAGTCCATCACCCTTGAAGTTTTGAGGTGGTCTTTTCCTCAGTCTGGAGAAGAGTATTGTTTCATAGTCTGAAACAGTATGGAGTTTAAGTGACAGGATGGGGCCTTATGTACCGCCAGGAGGTGAGATATAGGCCACTAGTAGAGGTAAGAACGTAGTCGTTGGGAGGTCACGTCCCTCTCAAATCCAGCAATTTCCCTCCCAACGACTACATTCTTACCTCTACTAGTGGCCTACATCTCACCTGGCGGTTTTATAAGGCTCCATCCTGTCACTTAAACTCCATATTGTTTCAGACTATGAAACAATACTCTTCTCCATACTGAGGAAAAGACCACCTCAAAACTTCAAGGTGATGGACTGATTACATCGTCTTCATGTCTCTTCTGCTTCTATCAACTTTTCTGTACTCGACTGAAGAAGCCTACTGTGTAGCTGAAACGTTTCGAAATAAAGCTAGCTAACTGTTGCATATTGTCTTACCTAACAACCTGTCGGTATTTATACCATTTCAATATTCATGCATACACTGGTTGTGTGTGTGTGTGTGTGTGTGTGTGTGTTTGTTTTCGGAAAGGTCTGTTTTTTGGCCGGCTGAATGTTTGAAGAACTCTGAATAATATTATTATTATTATTATTATTATTATTATTATTATTATTATTATTATTATTATTATAATCAAGGGGGAAGCGCTAAACCCGGAGAATTATACAGCGCCTGGGGGGGGGGATGTGGAAGGCATTCAGGCTTAATTCGGGGAACGAGCACAGATTCAATTTCCGAAATCAAGAGCCCCTCACCAACATCAAGGATCCTTCCTTGAGGGGAAGGGGGGGGGACTCTGAATAGAAAACATGTCTATATCACGGAAAACGTGAAGATAAAATGTTTTATGCTTTAACGGATGCTTATATAAAATAGCATTGTATGAAGGCCAGTGACTGCTGATCAATGAAATATAATAGATGGTGCTTCATTATCTAATAATGAACGGTACATGAGTAACGGGGAAGACATTATTGAGCGAGGCTATTCTTCGACTTGTTATAGATATATAACCCTAATTTTTAAAGGGGTGGACCGGTAAGCCAGCGGAAGGCCTCTATCAGATGACCAAAAGCTCCAGCGGCGGATCATAATGTGACTTAAGATCGGCGTCAGGAAACACTTTTCCTGTTTCCTGATGAATCTTGCCTAACCTGGCCTTCGACGTGATACACTGTTTCTTCCCAAGGAAAGCTCCTCGATGCCAGTGAGGAGCTCTTGATCCAAGAGCTTATGGAAAGCGAAATGTTGCCATATCAGAATATGTTCTGTCAAGCTTTGAGAAAGTGAGACTTAAACAAAGGATTTTACATAAAAAAATCCAGTTATCGGACAGTAATTAACAAGCACACTGTTAAATGTTTTAGTGTCCCACTTATGCTCAGTCATCCTTGTGTCACTACTTAGAAAATCCTTTATTATATACTTTGTCAGGCGATGATATGCAATATTTTGTTATAATCCCTTCAAGGGATGCTGGTGAAGGGCTCCTGCCGTCCATTCTCACGGCACTGTATAACCCGAATGGGCTTAGCGTTTCCTTATGATTGTGTTACAATTACTATATGGGTTAAGACGTACTTATTGTCAACATTTATAGTCTTATGTAACAATATAAATATAATTTATCAGAATGTCATTCATACTGTCATCACCCATTTGTTTACTTGTTAAAAAAGATCCTGATCTCCTCAACGTATTAGTTTCTTTCTATTGGAACACCATTGGACGATATGTAATTTCTTACTGTGTCCATATTTCGCTATTCTTAAGGACGTCGTCAAGATACCGAGGTTTTTACTGAAATATGTTCGAACTATGTAAGCAATGGTTAACATGCAGATCACCGTATCTCTGGAAAACTTGAGTCAATATTGAGATAAAAAGGAAATTAATTTTTCTCTATGAGCAACGAGGTAACAGCCTGGTTAATCGGGTCCTGATCCACCGGGAGGCCTGGTCAAGGACTGTGCCGCGGGCGCGTTGACCCTCCCAGAACACCTTCCAAGTTTACTCTAGAGGAGCAACGTGGCTCGGTGGCAGTGTTCTTCCCTCAAACTAAGTGCTAATGGTTCAGTCCCTAGCACGGGTGGAAGCCTTGGGCATATGTCCTTACACCTGCTGTCCCTGTTCACCTAGCTGTAAGTAGGTACCTAGGTGTTAGCCGACTGATGCGGGTCGCATCCTAGGGACAAGAAATAAGACAGTCTTCGATGACTCACTGATTTTCTTGGGTTATCCTGGGTGGCTAACTCTTTTTGGGTTAAAAATCCGAACAGTATCTAAATATCTAGCAACATTGTTCGCATCGCTCTCGGGCCGTGTGGACCTGCTGCGCAGACGCTCCTGTCTAGGCTGGCTTTCTGCGCAGTTTTCCCTGTTTTGAATATTCAAAATGGCGGATAGACATGGTCGCCGTGTAAATACGGTGTGTGTCGAATTGGTTCGTGGAACGCTTACAAGTTCAGCGATGCAGGTGCTCCTGCCTACGATCATCGGCGAGGTATATGGCATACCGAATGACGAATTTGTATGGAGTAAGTCAGTTCCTGATCAGCCGGGCTGTGGCTCGTACGTTAGTTTGCGTGCAGCCAGCAGCAACAGCCTGGTTGATCAGGCTCTGATCCACCAGGAGGCCTGGCCACAGACCGGGCCGCGGGGGCGTTGACCCCGGAACTCTCTCCAGGTAAACTCCAGGTAGCAATAAATGGAATCACAAGGATCTTCATCAAGTTTAAGGAGGAGGGCTTCTACTCAAGCATCGTTAACAAATATCAAGAGAAGACTGGCCGTGAACACTGCAGTGGAGGTATGCCTCCATGATGTGTCGAGTTAATGACGTGGGTAAAAGTAAGGAATGTACCATTTGAGGCGAAAAGAGCATGATGTGGTAGCAGTTTTCCGTAACTATGGAAAAATCCACTCAGCTGAGTTGGGAGTGTGAAAAGATGGACCTTATGAGGGGTTGCCTGAGGGATCATTTACACTGAAAATGACCTTACGGCAGCCAATTCCATCGTATGTGCTACTGGACGTCTTCAGGACTCAGGTCTACGTGTATTACTCAGGACAGAGGAAGACATGCAGATTGTGTGGGTCTTATGACCATATGGCAGCCCAATGCCATAAGAAAGCAGGGAGGAGGGATCAGATACCATTGCCTATAAGTCAGCAGCAAAGTATAAAAGGCGTCGGAGACTGGGGTACGCCCCAAAACGACACCTTGTAGTTGGAGTGAGGAAGTTGATAAGGCAGAGGAGGCAATGAACGAATGTGTAACGTTACCGGTTGACACAGACTGCAACAGCGACGAAGAGAACGAGTGATGACGAGTGTGAAGGACCACAGGATGGATTACTGGAGGAGGTTATAACACCTTTCTAAGTGAAGTTGAGGGTGGTCTGGAGGAAGCAAGGAGTACACACATGTCGGTGACATCACATAATGATTTGGTGGTTGGGGAAAATTTGCGCACTAATAGCACTGTGCACACAGTTGTGGCAGAAATACATAGGGAGGGAACGAGAGATGAAGAAGCGTGTGGTGACGGAAGCTCGCGTAAGCGATCGGCTGGAACGTCGGAAATGGATGACGTTCTCACTCCAGGACAGAGATCAGGGGTAAAGTCTTGGAAAAAGGAAGTGAGCCAAACGGGGAGATAGGGGAAGGGTAATAAAGGGGGTGAATAGAGGAAAAGAGGGGGGGGGGGGGGGGGGGTTGAACAGGCAGGCTGCCAAACTAGAACCTCTTCACCAGGAAAGTATAGTAGGACATCTACCAAGGCGGAAGGGAAAGCCGCCGCTATTAAAGTAATTCAAGGTAGTAACAATTTTTTTTTATTTAAAAAAACACAATACAAGATATAAATAAATAAAATAATACAATAATTAGCCATTTGCGAATACAATGATCCACCGTCAACCCCCACCAGACCCTAAGTGTTACAATCATATCGTATTAAAGGATAAACCATCACCTAACTATGAAAAGAGCATGATAACACCTGCTCAGAAAGTACGTTAAGTCTAAACCTACAATACACTCCTGTTACACAGTACAATAAAACCCCCTTGCACAAAGCACACAGAAGATATGATAAACATAGGAATAAAAACATTATACATTACAATAATGAAACAAAAGGCAAACTTAAGCCTTCAATAAAATTGCCAGACATACCACCATAATACATCCCACAAATTGCTGGAACCGCTTGACAATAAAATAGCGAGAGCTCCAGTACCGAACAAAACCATTAACACAAACAAAGCTTACGATTTATGTCAGCGCTCACACCAACCCCTCACTGCTCTGTTGAATAAGACTCCTTGCACAAGTTGCACTGTAAATGTCATACAACCTACAAATTTTAAAAGGATACAGAACATGACCTAAAAGTTAGGCAAAACAAAGCCTATGATAAACATTACATTAGGGCATATCACAATGACCCCCCCCCCCCCACCTAAACACTGAGCAGGACACAGCCGCAAGTAAAAGATTAAACATTATGTATACAAGTACAGTCCATACAAATAACAAAATCCTATCGTAAGGTATCAAAACGATCTAGTTACAGTACATTAAAACCTTATTTCCCTATTTGAAGCACAAAAATACATCACTGCGAAAATTAAATTGTACCATGCTTTGACATGAGAAAGTATATAACAAGCCTAAATCTGGCATTGAGTAACATTAACGTAGAAATAAAATGCAAAACATTCTTTGTGTTATGCCATAATCACGCCATAATATCCGGTGCTATTACGACCTCAAGAAATATGATGAACACATTTAACACATACATACCCAACTCGTGTACCCACCACGTACTTGCGGCTAAAGGGAAACCCGCTATAAACCCAACACGCAAAACGTACACACCGATACTACCATTTACACATAATAATTAACAATTGTGATAGAGGTTATACATATATCACAATTATAGAAGCCATATGATAGGCTAACTCTAACTACTCTTCAGGGCCTCGAATCATTATCCACGTCTATTAGTCAAACAACCGTAATTCTGAAGCCTTTTAAAAACATACTCAATACTACTTTTTTGACTTGTTGACTAAGCCCAGCATAACAGGTATTGCACATGACCGTCACTTCACCTATTTAGTGAACACGACAGGATATTGCTGATATCCATGGTGTGTTCGATATTTAATCCATTATTAGTACACATAACAATACGTTATCTTAAATGTTTGACCCTAGGTACATAGTTAACAATAATAGCACATACGGTCGCCGTACGTAGCCTAGTTAGTGCTCAACACTATATTTCAAAATCTAACTTAAGTCATCATCATACGGACGATCATATTGTAGCCATGTGTTGATTCTGCTACACAAATATGGATTAATAAAGGTTATCGTACATTTTATGCGATCTATTACACAGTGGCTACAATAAACATAAAGTTTTTCAAAGCCCCGTTCGGTTCTTGTTTATCCCTTCTGACCTTGAAATAACGCCCCTCCAACGTTTCATCATTATTCTACCATTATCGAATTCACGTACCCTCGCCCACACACGAAAAGGCCTAAAGCCACGTATCTACCCTTTAGCGTTTTTGAAAATAAACATAAAGTATCCTCCAAGGAAGGTCCTTGATGTTGTGAGGCTCTTGATTTATGGACCTTGGATCTGTGCTACCAGTCCCCGATTAAGCCTGAATGCCTTCCACATCCCTCCCCCCCAGGCGCTGTTAATCCTCCGGGTTTAGCGCTTCCCCTTGATTATAATAATAATAATAATACGGTACTAATGCCCATAAATCACGAACATGGAAATTACAATATCCCACCGAAAAAGTCGAAAGCCATCTACCTCCAGCAATCTCTATTCCTCTGCTGTGTACCATAAAAAATCGCTGCCAGCGCCCTGATCCTCTCTCTTGCTGATACGTTTCTGCAGACCCATGAAGTATATACAAAGTCAGTGACTAGATATACAATTGCCCTTTGTACCGGCAACCCTACCCCCCACATCTAGACTTAATGCTCTTAAGACACTAATTCCCCCACCTCCCACCATATGTATAACTGCTAAACCACACTCTTACCGCTTCCAATCTCTCGCAAAAAATACACTGTGGAAAGCCGTGTCAATATCCCCACACACACAACGCTCCTTACCCACTTGCACACGTCTATTCGCTAAAACCTCCCCGGAAGGCAATATATTGTGAAGGAATTTATACATGACCTCCTGTACCCCTGCCCTCAATCGTAACTCCTTCAAGCGACCCCAAATATCACGCCATGCATACATTGGATATATACCCTCTACGCTAGCCACCCCCTCCCCTCTCCCACCCTTGCCAGTTTCTGATCTTGATTCGACTTGGATCCCTTGCATAAAGTAAAACCCTCAGCATGTTCTCGCATCTCGTAACATCCCCACCATTCATCCAAATCCCCTCGAATCCAATTCAAACCTGTACCAACCCTCCGACCCTCACGCAAATAACTATGTTTAATGTACATACCTAAGATTCTCATGTGCAGATTCATTAACCCCAGTCCACCCCGACTGGTCGGTAAATACACAACATCTCTCGCTAACCAATCACAACCAGAACCCCATATATATCTAAATACACGCTTCAATAAACGTTTCTCATCACACGCAACTAACGGATACATACTTACCACATGCCACAACTTGCCAAACAAAAGCACATTCGCCACAATTACACGCTGATGCAAAGTTAAGCCTCCTGCGCGCAACCCCGCCAATCGACCTAACACCCTATCCACAACCTCACTCGAATTAACCTTCCTCGCTTCCTGAATGTTTCTCATATGTACAATCCCACATACCTTGATGTGATTTACTAAAGGCCAACCCTCCTCCTGACCTATTTCCCCACTAATGCTATCTCCCACGTGCATAAGCATTGACTTTTCCTTATTGATCATCATCCCTGTTGCTCTCCCCAAAAATTCCACCAATTCACCCACTTTTCGTAAATCCTGTGATCCCCTATATTAAATCGTGGTGTCATCCACATAGCCTACTATTCCCGCTTTTATCCCCACCCTCCATCACATTTCACCCTCATTCACACTCACCCGTACAGCTCTGAAAAAAGGGTCCTGAAGTAATGCAAAAAGAATCTGCGATACAGGACACCCCTGCCTCAAACCTCGTTTCATTCCAATTAAATTCCCTAACCTGCCGTTTATCTGTACCCTAAACATAGCCTGCTCATACAAAGCCATCGTCCAGCTTACAATTTCCTTCCCGAATCCCTTCCACTGCATAAACTTCCATAAAGCCTCACGCTCCACACAATCGTTATGCCGTGTGCCAGTCCAAAGCCAGTATTCCCCCTGCATTACCCTTCCCGCTTTCGTCAATGAACCTTCGTATAATACCTTGCCCCACACACATTGATCTTCCGGGTACCCCATATTGCCCTTCATCCAATACCTTCTCTAACACCCTTTTAATTCTATTACCTAACATTTTCGCAAATATTTATAATCACCACACATTAATGATATCGACCTATAATTTTGGACACAGTTCCCCGTAGCCTTTTTTGGAATCATAACCACAACACCTGTTCTTTGTTGTTCCCTGAGTCTTCCACTTGTTTTCATTTTGTTAAATAATACCAATAGAAAGTCGCGTAGGCATTCCCAGTTTTCCTTATAGAAAATCACAAGGGACACCATTGATCCCCGGTGATTTCCCAGCACTCATACTCTACCCCTAGCCTAACCTCCTCCTCACTTATGCACCCTTCAATTCTTCGTCCCTTTTTCTCTAAATCCCAAAAAAAC
>NW_026474236.1:0-10403 GCF_026875155.1 Cherax quadricarinatus
ACCTTTGTCAGAAAATATAGACAATGTTATGTTGGATTTAAGAGAAGAAAGGGGCAAGTTGGTAATGGCGTGGAAGGTGGTGATTCTTAGAAACAGACTAACAAGAGCAGGAAGGAGAGCGCCATGAAAAGTGGATAAGTCAGGAAGATTACGGGAGCAAGATTGACGAAATGAATCAAAAGAGCTAATCAGGGAAATACCAGCGCGAGGAGTAGGCAAAAGTGGCAAAGGAAAGGCCAAAACCAAGAAGTTTAAGCTATACTGGGAGAGTGAGACAGAAGACACTTAGTAACACAGTCAGTGGGGGAGAATTTAAAACCAAAGGGCTAGCTGAGATGAGACTTGAAGTTTATTCTGTAGTTTGGAAGAATGAATTTGTGTATTCGGGCGAGCAGTGTCCAAGGCAATGGTAGAGAAAAGGTTACAGAGATCCTGGGGTAGAGCCCGAAAGAGAGCACGTTGCGTTGACGGAAAGTAAAGAAGGTATCTTCAACCTGTGATTTAGTAGAAAGAATGAGCTGTTGAAGTAGGAGACGGGCTTTGATCAGGAAGGGAGTGCCCAGTGGGTTGGTTTTCAGGAAGTGGGAGAAGGAAGGGGCAGAACTTGTTCAGCAAGACAGTCATGTAGGAAGCGAAGCTGATTCTTACGACGCTTGGTGGCAATAAGAGCAGCCTCATAAGATCGAAAGAGGGGTTAAAAAACCTTTGGGGGTCGACAGGCCCTCTCCGAAACTCGTTCTCAGGGTGGGCCCAAAATTTAAAAAAAAAAAAATTATTTTCTCTTATGAAAAGATAGAGAATCTTTTCCCGATCATAAAGACACCAAAAGTTTGAAATTTTGATAGAAAACTTACGGAATTATGCTCTCGCAAAGTTAGCGGTCTCGGCGATGTTTACGCATCGGCGATTTTGCCCACTTTGAAGCCCCATTTTTCGGCCAATTTCACTGTACTAGTCGACAAAAAAACATGAATATTTCCGCTAGAACTCCATTTTTTCTATCGAATGAGTGCAAAAAAACCACCCATTTATAAATTCAACTATCCAGTACAGTGGTCAGAATTTAGCAATTTTGCCAATTTCACACAAATTTAAAAAGATGCCAATTTCCGAATAGGGTCCAGAATAAACAAGAAAGACTTTCCCTGGCACTAAAATGACATTTCCTCTAGTCATTAGCCCACGTCTCAAGGCCCCTCTTATATTCTTTTCCTTTCCACTTTGAATTTTTATTCTCACAAAAAATAAAGATTTACTGTTATGCAGACTACTGCATTAGTGTAAAAAATGGTATAAATATTATTGGTGCACTTGTGAAAGAAATATTAGACTCACCAGTTTGGTGTATTGCATGCTTGGCAACGATTGTTTACTTTTGAAGTTTGGTAAAAATCGAACATTTCTGCTACTTTGAGCTCAATTCCAAGGCACCTTTCATTGTAAAACCAGTCAAAATCATCTCAATTTCTGTAATATGTCTTCCATTCTATAAAATGAGACCAAGAAAATAGAATACAACAAAAAATACCATACGAAAATACACTGCAAAATCGCTGTTTATTAAAAAAAAAAGGTAAAAGTTTTTTTTTTTTCATTATGCACTGTGTGCTACAGGATTTTTTTTAGACTGTGCACACTGACCACATAGACCCATTCTTTCATATGAAGGCCTACCAAACTTTCTCCCACTAGATTTGAGGCCGTAGAATTTATGAGTACTAGTACGTCAAAAAAAAAAACCCCACGGTAAGACGTACTAGTACGACGAAAACCCTCAAAGGGTTAAAAGAGGGAAGAACATTAAAAAAGTTGGAGAGAATATGACGCTTAACTGCGGGGGGCCATAAATAACAACAAAAAAAAAAAAACAAGGCACAATACCATGACTGGAACGCAGTTTCTTCTCTCCCAAACTCTCTACTCCTGGAACTTTCTATCCTCTGCCCTTTCCCCACATTTCCTGTCTTTTTAATCTCAACAATTCTCTCCGACCCTTAGACTCAAGCTTACCTTCCGCCAGACTAACACTCTTCGCACTAATCTCGTTCATACCTCTCCTCCCTCTACAGATGTTCCTGGTGTTACTCTATTTCTTGCTCCTCCTGTCCTCTTCAATACTTCGGAGAAACTGGCGATCTCTTTTTGACAGACTTAGGAGCACAAAAATAGTGTTAGGCTTGCCGACACTAACAATGCTCTTTTCTGTCATGTCAGAGATCATAGCCATCCTATGGTCTTCTGCTAAAACTGTCTTCCCTACTTCCAACTCGAACAGTCGCCGTCTAGTTGAATCCTCTCTAATACACAACTTGTATGAACCTTAGCCCTGGCTTCGTCTCTGTAGATGCCTTCCTCTCCCACTACATTGTAAAATGCTCCAAACTTCAGAACACCTGTGACTTAACCTGACTCCTCATTTTTTTTTTTTTCTTTTTCTTCTTCTCCCTCTTCCCCTTTCCTCTTTCCTTTTCTCCTCTGGGTTGTCTTTCTCTCTTCTGTCTCGTGTTTCTGTTCCTTCTTCATTTTTTTCACCACTTCCCTTTCATGCACCTCCGTGCGCTTGCTCTCCCTCAGTGGGCACCTAGCTCTCTTGCAGTGCTCCCCTTCCTTTGTATTTGACTGGCTCGTCCTCCTCATTTCCCACTTCTAAACCCCTACCACTACTACTACCTCTTCTACTATTACTACAACTACTGATGAAATTAAGACACATGTGCGGCATCTGGTTGTCTTTGTTGTAGACGTTTCGCCATCCAGTGGCTGGCTGGATGACGAAACGTCTATGATAGGGATGCCCGGGTGTTGCGCATTTGTCTTAATTTCATCTTTTCGGTATTATATACCATTCTTGTACTACTACTACTACTACCACCACCTCTTCCTGCCTATATATAGCCGTCCTGCTCCACTTCTGGTTAGTGTGACTTTGTCAATGGTCCAAGTCGGACCGAAACGTCGTCATAAGCTTCTCTCTTTTATGTGCGGGTTATTTGTGTTTGTTCACCATGCCTCGTCGCAAGGCAGCTCTCATTCCAAGGAAAATTGGGACTCTCCTCTTCCTATCTGATAGTTCTGACACTGATGGAAGTGGAAATGAAGACAAATTCTTTGGCTTTGATCAGTTAGTGACCAAAAGGAATGACCAGGATATCGATAATAGCTCAGAAAACCCTGACGATTCTCAACCTTCTACCTCTGGTGTGGGCACTCCTCAGTCACGGTCAGTTGTACCTCATCGCAAGAGGAAACTATTATTTTCGCGTGGCCAGGCCTCTGACTTCAGTGATGATGATGATAGTGACATGGACTGTGATTTTATTGCTCTTGACGATCATTTGAGTAGTGATAGTGAGGAAACATATTCACCAGTGAAGTGTCGGTATGTACCCTATGCAGTGCCCAGGGGACGGAGTACATCCCGTGGCCTACACCAGGATAAGACAGTGAAAGTGAGGATGATGTGGCTACACTTGGCATGGATAGACCACAGGCATCAGTAGATGGTGGTAGTGGTGATGGTAGTGCCACGGCCATGTTGACTCACCAGCCCAAGCTGGACCCATGCTGCTGACTCCTCAGTTCAAGGACAAAGCGGAGCGTCAGCTACCAGCCCACCACAACCACAACTACCCGCACAACCAGCCTATGATGTCCAGTATCCACTAGCAAACAGTATCTGGGATTGGCAGCAAAATCCCAATTTTGTTCCCAAGCCCCACCACTTTGATGACTCTCAAAGTGGAATTCTACCTACTTGTCCCCTTGGAACCACGGCCAGTGAACTGGAATTTTTTGAAATATTCTTTGACCAGCCCTTGATGGAAACTATTGTCAGGGAAAATAACAAGTATTTTGGGTACACCATGGAAAATACGATCATATCACCACAGTCAAGACTACACCGGTAGAAAGAGATGGCTGTTGCAGAAATGTGCGGTCTTCAGTGAAATCATCCCAGTGAACAGGTTTATCTTACTGTTACATATGCTGCACTTCTCTGACAAAACCAGGCCTGACAGAAGTGACAGGTTATGCAAGATTAGAAATGTTTTTTATATATCTCAAACAAAAGTTCAACATGTACTTTTATCCATTCAAGAATCTTGTAATTGACAAGTCTTTGATTTTGTTCAAAGGTAGGCTGTCATTCAAGCAGTATAAACTGAGCAAGAGCAAATGCTTTGGTATAAAACTGTTTGTACTCTGTGACTGTGACGAGGGATGCCAAGCCCATGATGACACTCTTCAGGTCACTTGTTCTATCTAGGCTGGAATATTGCTGCACACTAACAGCACCTTTCAAGGCAGGTGAAATTGCTGACCTAGAAAATGTACAGAGAACCTTCACGGCGTGCATAACGGAGATAAAACACCTCAATTACTGGGAGCCGTTGAGGTTCTGAACCTGTATTCCCTGGAACGAGGCGGAGAGATACATGATTATAACACCTGGAAAATCCTAGAGGGACAAGTACCGAACTTGCACACGAAAATCACTCACTACGAAAGCAAAAGACTTGACAGACGATGCAACATCCCCCCAATGAAAAGCAGGGGTGTCACTAGCACGTTAAGAGACCATACAATAAGTGTCAGGGGCCCGAGACTGTTCAACTGCCTCCCAGCATACATAAGGGGGATTACCAACAGACCCCTGGCAGTCTTCAAGCTGGCACTGGACAAGCACCTAAAGTCGGTTCCTGATCAGCCGGGCTGTGGCTCGTACGTTGGTTTGCATGCAGCCAGCAGTAACAGCCTGGTTGATCAGGCTCTGATCCACCAGGAGGCCTGGTCATAGACCGGGCCGCGGGGGCGTTGACCCCCGGAACTCTCTCCAGGTAAAACTCCAGGTGACAGTGGCCTGGTATTGGATATTGTTGTATACACTGGATGTAAAACATAGAAAGATGCCAAGATGTTATTGGGTATCTCAGGTGACGTAGTGAGAAGCATGATGGCACCTTATCTTGGTAAGGGGCATACATTATATACCGATAACTGGTACACAAGCCCTTTACTCAGTGATTTCTTGTGAGTGAACAAGACAGATGTGTGTGGCACAGTGCGTTCTAATCGTAAACATATGCCCAGGTTAAACGCAGGTGCTCGTGGTGATGACGTGTAGGTGTTTACTGCAAATGACATCATGGCATTACGGTGGCATGACAAACGAGATGTCACATTGTTGACAACCATTCACCGTAACGAAATGCAAGACAGTGGCAAAGTTGATCGAGTGACTAATGAACGTATTCGAAAACCAGTGACAGTGATTGATTATACACAAAACATGCGCTTGGTTGACAAGTGTGACATGCAGATTGGCTTTGTTGATTGTGTTCGTAAGAGTTACAAGTGGTACATGAAACTTTTCTTCCATCTCATGGACATTTCAATGCTCAATGCATATAATATGTACCAAATGAAGACTGGCAACAGACCACCGTATGGTGAATTTTGTTTGTCTGTTGTCAGACAACTCGTAATGAAGTACCAGGTAACAACACCTGCTATACAACAAGGTCCTCGAATTCCTGAGAATATACCCAAGCGTTTGAGGAGGGAAGTGATCATTTCATAATACAGCTTCCTTCAACTAAGAAGAAATTTGCTCAGAAGAGATGCATTGTCTGTGCACAAACAAAACGACGGCAACAAAGACGCAAAGACACTCGGTTTATGTGCGAGAAATGTAAGGTACCTCTGTGCATGGTGCCTTGTTTCAAGGACTTCCACAAGCTCCAGCAGTTCTAAAACCATGTCCAGTGATTGTAAATATGTAAATATATGATAGAACATTAGTATTATACAAGATTTGTGCATGTTTATTGTAATAAACAAAAGTGGTAAAAATAATATGATAGTAACTTTAGTGCGGTTATTGTGTTCAATACAGTGAGTTTATATATATACATTATATACAGTATTGGTCTCTCAGGCCCCAAATGTTAGTAGGAAAAGAAAAAAATTAGAAAAGAAAAGAAAAGAAAAAACTACAAAAAAACGTTAAATAAAGTAATGCGCGTATGTGGAAATCATCGATGTTGCCGCCACCCAGTCATTTTGGGTAAACTTCTCGGCACTGTATCTCAGTAAGTACTGATCAAAAAAGAATTTTTTTTGTCTTATTACCTTCACAAAAATATACTCTTTAATTATGTAAGATTTTTTTTTCTTGGACACTGGAGCACCACTTCAGATTTTGGCCTTGGATCCTGAAAGGGTTAAAATAACAGAATCTAGGAGCTTGTCTTGTTCAGTCGTGTCCCTTTGATACTGGAGGCATGCACTCGATTGGGATTATGTTTAACCACCAATCTTGTGTAGCTTCTGACAGCTTGGTGGTAAGGGAATCTATTTGCTCTGTATGTGTGGCTATGGTTATTTGCAGGTTTGCATGTTGTTTGGTCATGTTTGTTAAGATTGTCAGTTTGTCTTCTAGTTCACTAATCCTTGAGTTTAGATGTTGTTAGATGGCGTCTTAGGTCACTAAGCTTCATGTTTTGGGTAAACAGAGAGTGCTCAAGGTCTGCAATCAGTTTTCTGTAGGTTTCGTTTTGCCACCTCAGCATACTATTTTCCTGAAGAATTTTATCAGTGGTGTAAAGGCATTGTTGAGGACTGCGTACCTGGACTGTACCTTTGGGTGTTGATGAATTGTAGTTGATGCCATTTTGTGTAAAGAGGTCTTGAATGTTTGCCATAGTGGTGGAAGAGAAGTCAGCTTGGGTGTCCGACGTTGGTGAGGATGAATGTTGACTGAATCCAGAAAAGGCTTTGGAGTTATCCTCCATTGTTGTTGTTGCTGTGTTGGTCTGCGTGGGGGTGAGGAGGGGTGGAAGATGCACTGGTGTCCTTCAGTATAGACATATGGGTAACAATTTTCTTGGAGTTTTGGTGTACGTCTGGGAGTTACTTCTTCTGGTTTTCTATTTTTCTGTCCCATGAGAACACTAGCGCAGTTGATATGGAGCTACTGTAGTGGAAACCATTGCTTGGCTAGTGTTACATCTGGCAGCAGGTTGGTGTATGGTATGCTGGGCAGTCCTCTTTCACTTGGAAACAATTATGTTCCAAGTATTCTTTGTACATAGCCTTTGAAGACCAAATATAAAAAAAAAAAGAGAGAGAGAAAGAGAGAGAAAGAGAAAGAGTGAGAGTGAGAGTGAGAGTGAGAGTGAGTGAGAGAGAGAGAGAGAGAGAGAGAGAGAGAGAAAGAGAGAAAGAGAAAGAGAAAATCAGTTATACTATATATTCCAAGTGAATGAAGCAGTGGGCAATCATTCCCTCATATTTGAAATACTAAAACACTTTGAAACACATCTGATATCATAAACTGATGTATATAGTGTTAAACATTAAGAGTAATTAAAAAAAGAAAAACAATCATATCTTGGCATCAATAATTGTAAAATGTAAATACAGTGGGACTCTTGTTTTTCATAACTAATCCGTTCCAGAGAGTGTGACTAATGACGAAATTGACGATTTGCGAAACCATTTTCCCCATAAGAAATAATGTAAATCAAATTAATCTGTTTCAGACCAAGAGTACAGTATTAACAAAAAATATTTTTTTTACATGAAATATAGATTTACATACACAGAAAACAATGAGACATGAAGAATAAAACAATAATAACATCACACTTACCTTTATTGAATTCTCTTCTTGGTGTATGAATAAAATATGTCATTACATATGTTAGGAATTGTGGCTGTGGCAGGGGAGTGTGTTTGGAGACAGGACAAGATAGTCCTTCAATATGACACTGATATCAATTCTACAGCTTATTTATTTATCACAATTCATCTAATATGATATAATAAACAATATCAATAACATAGAAGCATTACATATATGTACTCTAGAATGAATAAAATATGTCATTACATATGTCACAAATTCAAATTAAAATTCAAAGTTTATTCTCTATAAAGATTACAATGTTGAAATTTACAGAATTTGGTTGTTGTGTGGTTTACATGTAGTTAAATAATGATTACAGAGTGTACCACTAGAACGCCTAGCATGGCTAGGCATTTCGGGCAGACTTAGTTTAATTCTTTATTTTAAAATATTACAAATTATGAGGTAAGTTGGTATTATGGCTAAGTGACTAAATACTAGTTTGTGAGTTTAGCAATGTGAATGCTTTTGTTTTGGCACAGTACATAGTTTCAGTATTGGAGTATCATAGGATTCATTATTTTAAGATTGAGATTAATATTTCTGTTTATGGTCAAATGGGTGAGTGAGTGTAAGTGTGAACCACCAGGTGGTATTTGTGTAGTTAGTTGATGGGGTGTATCAGGGAGATAAGATGTTTTCTAATGGTAGTTTTGAAGGTGATGAATGTTGTCTGCAGTTCTAGAGTTCTCAGGTAGGGGGTTCCAGATTTTAGGGCCTTTGACATACATTGAATTTTTGTAAAGGTTTAGTCGGACATGGGAAATGTCGTAGAGATGTTTGTGTCTGGTGTTATGCCTGTGGGTTCTGTCACAACTATCAAGAAAAACGTTTTAGGTCAAGGTTGATATTGGAGTTTAAGGTCCTGTAGATGTAGATTGCACAGTAGTAAGTGTGGATGTACTGAACAGGGAGTAAGTTTAGATCTATGAAGAGTGGGGGGGGTGTGTTGCAGGGATGGGATTTAGTGATTATTCTTACTGCAGCTTTTTGTTGGGTTATTATTGGCTTTAGGTGTGTTGCTGCAGTTGATCCCCAAGCACAAATAGCATAGGTGAGGTATGGATAAATAAGTGAGTGGTATAGTGTGAGAAGGGCATTTTGCGGCACGTAGTATCATATCTTGGAGAGGATCCCAACTGTTTTGGATACTTTTTTGGTTATGTGTTGGATATGGGTGCTGAAATTCAGGTTGTTGTCAAGGTATAGGCCTAGGAATTTGCCCTCATTATGTCTGGTAATTAGAGTGTTGTCGATCTTAATGTTAATTTGCACATCTCCTGCTCTGCTCCCAAAAACATAATATAGTAGGTTTTGTCAGTGTTAAGCGTAAGTTTATTGGCTGTCATCCAAGTCGATATTTTGATCAGCTCCTCGTTAACAATGGTGTTGAGGGTGGCAAGATTAGGGTGAGAGATGACATAAGTCGTGTCGTCAGCAAAGAGAATGGTTTCAGGTGTTGGGATACGTTTGGAAGATCATTGATGTATATGGGGAAGAGCAGGGGACCAAGGACACTTCTCTGCGGAACTCCAGTATCAAGTGGCCGTGTTGTTGATGCTGTGTCTTTAATGGTAACATACTGATACCTATTAGTGAGGTAAGATTTGAAATAAGCAAGCGCATGGCCTCTTATAACCGTAATGGTCAAGTTTGTGGAGTAGGATGTCGTGGTCTACTGTGTCAAAAGCTTTTCTTAGGTCAATAAAAATTCCTAGTGGATATTCCTTATTTTCCAATGCTGTGTAAAGCAGATCTAGCATTTTTATGATTGCATCATTAGAGCTTTTATTTTTCCTAAATCCAAATTGGCAGGGGTTGAGTATGTTTTGTGCTGTTATAAATGAATATAGTCTCCTGTGCACGAGTTTCTCAAAGATTTTGGATAGCAGTGGTAAGTTTGATATTGGCCTATAGTTGTTTTAAGTCTGTAGGGTCACCACCTTTATGTATTGGTGTAACCCTTGCCATCTTGAGTAGTTTCGGGAAGGTGCTAATTTCTGGTGACTTGTTAAAAAGTAATGAAATAGCATGCGAAAGGATATGGGCCGCTCGCTTGTACAGTAATGGTGGGACATTAGACAGATTCCCTGAGTTGTTTTTAAGCGACTTTATAATCTCGGTGACTTCCGAGGGCTCAGTTGGTGCAAGATAGAAGGAATTTGGGAAATTCCCATCTAGGTAGTCCCCAGCATGGGCATTAGTATGTGGGATTTTATTGGCGAGATTAGATCCTATGGTTAAGAAGAAGTCGTTTATCTTGTTAGCTGTGTCACTGGGATGTAGTGGTGTTTCATTAGGTTTAGTTAGGACAATATTCTTGTTTTTTTCAGTTTGTGGGTCCCTAGAATCTGAGTGTGTTTTCCAGGTCTTTTTTATATCTCCTCTAGTGTCTGTGAATCTACTGGAGTAGTATAGTTGTTTGGCTTTCTTTATTACTTTGGTGAGAACTGATGAATAGTGTTTAAGATATCTTTGTGTATTAACCCTTTGAGGGTCGACAGGCCCTCTCCGAAACTCGTTCTCAGGGTCGGGCCAAATTTAAAAAAAAAAAATTATTTTTTCTTATGAAAAAAAATAGAGTATTTTTTTCTAAACATTATAGGCTAAACAAAAAAATTTTAGCGTCAATACTTACCGAGATATGGAGGTGTGAAATTTCCCAAAATTGAACAACATATGGTAACATCGCCGACTGCCGTCACCCCGTATT
>NW_026474237.1:0-11276 GCF_026875155.1 Cherax quadricarinatus
AGGGGGGCCCTTTGGGGAGTTGAAGAGCACCATACTCCAAGGCTGAGGGATTGATTACTTCATCTTTTGTATATAATATTCATGTTATGTCCTTGTATTGATAAAGCCACTGGTTGGTGGAACGTCTAAAAGTACATACCCAGGTGTTGCACATACGTCTAATTCTTTGAGGTCTGAAGGTCTCTTTATAGTGGAAAAATGCAATACTGTACTACCATTATGTAAACCCCGTACCTGTGGACATGATCGCTCATTATAGATCGATTACACACTCCTCACTTAACGACTTACCTGTTTAATGACTAAGCGAACTTACAACCAGCTCTCCAACCAGTCAGTACTGTACGCTGTACAAGAACTTCGGCCGTGGAAACTTGCTAACGTGCTTAATTTTGATGTTGAAGTGGAAGATATTGAAGAATTAGTGGAATATGTCGAAGGAGAGCTAACTACTGAAGATCTAATAGAGTAGGAAGCACAACAGCACTTGGAAGAAGAGGAAAGAATGGAAGAAGTACAGAAAAATAAAGGGGTTAGCTGGTGTGTTCTCGAAAGTGAATGCAGTTATTTTAGAACTAGAGGGTATGGACCCAAATGTTGAACAGCAAATGGATGAACTTTTACAATGCTATCATGAGATTTATGAAGAAAAAAGAAAATTACAAAGCACACCACACTAATGAGATTCTTCTCGAAAGCTACACTCCTGAACCATACCTTTACAAGTCCTTCCATTTCCTTGCTGTCATCTCCCTTACACTGGTCCTCTACAGCTCCTGATAACTCTGATGATGACTTCTTGTTTATAGACCTAGTCGAAGGAAGGGAACCCATTCATTAACCCTTTCAGGGTTGGTCCCGTATATGTACGGCTTGATAGCCAAGTGTCGGTCCCGTATTTATACGCCAAACTTCAAGCGCCTTCAAATCTGGTGGAAGAAAGCTGGTAGGCCTACATATGAAAGAATGGGTCTGCTTGGTCAGTGTGTGCAGTATAAAAAAAAAATCCTGCAGCACGCAGTGCATAAAAAAAAAAAAAACTGTTTTTTGGTTTAAAACAGCGACTTTGCAGTGTATTTTCGTGTTGTATTTATGGTTGCATTCTCATTTTCTTGGTCTCATTTGATAGAATGGAAGATATATTACAGAAAAACAGATGATTTCGATCGGTTTCACAATGAAAAGCACCTTTAAATTGAGCTCAAATTAGCAGACATGTTTGATTTTTGCCGATGTTCAAGAGTAAACAAACGACGTCACCGTCCAATACGTGTCCAACTGGCCAGTCTAATATGCAGTCACAAATGAGTTAACATTATTTATACAATTACAATAATGCAGTAGTCTGCATAACAGTAAATCAGCTACAGTGGAACCTCAAAAGTCAAACTTAATCCGTTCCAGGAGCTAGTTCTAAATTCGAAAGTCTGAAATTCGGAGCAATATTTCCCATAAGAAATAATAGAAACACAATTAATCTGTTCCAGAAACCCAAAAATATTCACACAAAAAAAATACATTTTATAGAGATTAATTACAGTTTTACATACACACAACAAATGTTATAGTATTTAATTATGTATAGTAATATAAAATAACATTTTTACTTACCTTTATTGAAGATTGGTGATGGCATCTGGAAGATAGGGAGGAGGAGAGAGGGAGTTGGGGGTTTTTTGGAAGGAGAATCCCCCTCCATGAGGACTTCCGGTATCAAGCCCTCTTGGGGTTGCTTCCCTTCTCTGTATTTTAATGCCACTAGAACCAGCTTGAGAGTCATTGGACCCCAGTCTCACAAAATAACTGTCTACAGTCCTCTGTTTCTATCTCACAAAATAACTATCCACAGTTTTCTGTTTCTGTCTCACAAAATAACTGTCCACAGTCCCTTGTTTCTGTCTCACAAAATAACTGTCCCAGTCCTCTGTACATCCTGGCAAGCTCAACAAGTCTCACTCCAATCTCATACTTCTGTATTATTTCCTTTTCACATCTATGGTGTTCTCACTTTCTTTACCACAGGGGTAACCGCTAGCAGGTTTCTTTGGGCCCATGGCAGCTTATTTCACAGCCCCACAAGCACTAAACACAATTAAATAATCGTAAAATGTGTGAATGAGATCGCAGGTTAGTGTTCACTCAAGCATAAACAAAGCTAGACTGCCACAGCATCTGCGCAGGGAAAGCAAACAGAGCGGGCCCCGCGGACAGGTTTCCCGTACCTGGCGGTCCAAAATGGGGGCGCGTTTGATAATAGGGACACAGTTTGTCCGAAAAAATGGTCTTATTTTCGAAACGTTCGATATGGGGATACGTTCGATTTTTGAGGTTCCACTGTAATTTTTTGTGTGAATAAAAATTCAAAATGGAAAGCAAGAGCTTATAGTCCTTGTGGCTTTAGCGCTTCTTTTTGATTATAATAATAATAATGGAAAGCAAGAGTAATACAAGAGGGGCCTGGAGACATGCTTTAAAGAACAGGGAATTTTTTATTATTATTAGTATTATAATCAAAAAAAAGCGCTAAGCCCCCAAGGGCTATACAGTGCTGCAATGAACAGGGAAATTATTATTTTAGTGCCAGGAAGTCTGCATTGTTCTGGACCCTATTTTGAAACTGGCATCTTTTGAAATTTGTGTGAATTGGCCAAAATTTCAGTTTCTTGTACTCAGTCAATAGAACAAAATGGAGTTCTAGTTACGTTTGGTCGACTGGACAATGGAACTGGCCGAAAATAGGCTCAAAGTGGGGCGAAATTGCCGATGCATATACACCTACCATCCGACTTACGACCTGCTCGACTTACGAACACTCGACTTACGACCGTGTTTTTTATACCAAATTTTGGGAAAATAAACAACTATTTGTGTTGTACACAGTGTTTATCCTAAACCTTTCAGTATTAAATACAGTACTAAAAACATAAAAAGTAAAGTAAAACATGAAATACCAAAATAAAACAAAGTCATTACAAAAAAGTTTTGTTGATATTCAGTAGTAAGTTCGACTTACGACCGGTTTCTCAGAACCGAACTCGGTCGTAAGTCGGATGGTAGGTGTATATCGCCAAGAACCACTAACTTCGAAAAGAGTGTAATTCCGTAATTTTCCCATCAATTTTGTACTTTTGGTATCATTACCATCGAGAAAAAAATTCTCTCTCATTTCATAAGAATTTTTTTTTTTTTTTTAAAATTCTTCAACACAGAAAGTTTGTGAGCTGGGGGTCTCGACAGTGAAAGGGTTAAAAACCTGACACCCTTTTTCCTCTGTCAACTTGGTGTTTGAAGAGATGGCTCCACCAATGACCTCTACTACGAAAATATATACAGTAACACCTGCAAGTCACAAAAATCATAGCTTGCCTTTTCAATATTCTGTGATTAATTTTTGTTTTCATTTCCATACACATGCCAAGGCAGAATTCATTTCTGTTATGGAGGCTTACAGCAAACAAGCCGGAGATTACCCTCTCCCAGTACACATTGGGCTACTTTATTATTTTAGTGCTGCAGGGAATGGTATGAGGAGGGTGAGGGGACAAACATCCTCTCACACAAGTATCAGGACATGTACCATGTGATTTTTCGCTCAGTGCATATTGCTCAGTTTTCCTCATTTTCACCGCCTGGGACTCATCTTTGGTATTTAACATGGCTTTCCAAATGAAGTACAGTGGACCCCCGCATAGCGACCTTATCCGTGCAAGAGGGCTGGTTGTTATGCGAAATGTTCGGTATGCGAATGAATTTCCCCTAAGAAATAATGGAAATCAAATTAATCGTGCAAGACCCCCAAAAAAGTTATGAAAAAAAAAAAATTTTACCACAAAGAAATATACATTTTCCTACACACAAAGAGAAGGATACATGCACAATAGTATAGTAGTCATGCACAATATATATTGTGCATGTACTACTCTACTAAATGAAGAATAAATGACACTTACCTTTATTGAAGATGCAGCAATGGGCTGATGAGACACTGTGGGCCTGGGAGTGCCTTTTCCTCCTGAGTACTGTAGGGCCTGTTTGGCATTTTCTTCCAGAACAGGCCTTATCACATTGTGTATGCCATTACGATTCTTAAATCTCTCAAACCAACCTTTGCTGGCTTTAAATTCACCAATATGAGCACTAGTTTTCCCGCAATTTTTTCCTGTTCACCTGGGTGTTAGTCGACTGGTGTGGTTGCATCCTGGGAGACAAAATTAAGGACCCCAATGGAAATAAGTTAGACAAATCTTCGATGACACTGACTTTTTTGGGTTATCCTGGGTGGCAAATCCTCTGGGGTTTAAATTTTTTCTTGGATTCTCAAAAAGCCACACCAACCCAAAGGTGCTACAGCAGCAGCAGCAGCTGACGGTGGTACAGCAGCAACAGACGATGCACAGCAGCAACAGACGATGCTACAGCAGCAGCAGACGATGCTACAGCAGCAACAGACAATGCTACAGCAGCAGCAGACGATGCTACAGCAGCAGCAGACGATGCACAGCAGCAGCAGACGATGCTACAGCAGCAACAGACGATGCTACAGCAGCAGCAGACATGCTACAGCAGCAGCAGACGGTGCTACAGCAGCAGCAGCAGCTGACGGTGGTACAACAGCAGCAGCAGCTGACGGTGGTACAGCAGCAGCACAGCTGTTACCACCAATTAAATAGCGATGGTTGATTGGGGTTTATTATACAACCTGGCCAGCTCGGAGAGAACGCACTCCACTTTCATACTTATCAATGATCTTTTTCTTCATCTCTATAGTAATTCCCCACCCTTATTGCTGTAGGGGTTTGGGACTAGAATCTTTCTGGGGCCATGGGCACTTATTTTCCAGAAAAAATCACCAAAAAACACTGTAATAATACAAATGTTCCGATTGTATGCTTGGATGTTACCGCGGAGGCTGGTGGTAAAAAAATGCCACCGGCAGAACATGTGAGCGTGGCTCAGGCCGCACATTGGGCGCGTCTCGGACGAAGGGCGGTGAGGGGGGCTTTTGGGCGGTATGCGAGGCTAAATTTTTGCGATCAAAGCGATCGGTACGCGGATTGTACGGTATGCGATGCGTACGGTATGCGGGGTCCATGTACAAGCAACGTTGGTGGAACAAGAAAGAAAATTAAGTGTGAAACTCTGCCTTTTAAGTGTTTGGTATTAGGAATCAACAATTCGTTCATTTTGAGATAAGGCAAAGATAAAGGCTTGTGCAATGGGTAATTTATGTGACAAAGTAAAAAGAATGAGGACTAGGCCATTATAGCTAAATGAAACATTACTAAAAGTGTGAAATGAAAACCAAGAAAGATGTTCCATTTGATGGGAAAAGCCTATCATACTCTAAAACAGCGTTTGATAAGGATATCCCAAAAATGAGTGCAATCTGGTTTCTGGATGCCTTAATTGGTTATGAATTCAAAATAGTTTGCATAATATAAAATTCAGGGGGAGAATGCCTATACCTAACATGCTGCCACAGAAAAGTTCCCGATTGAGCAGTTAACATTCCAGGGGAACCTGGTTTTCGTAGGATTCAGTTTTCGATGACTCTTTTCGTAAAAATTGTCCAGTTTTCATACATCCACTCTGTTTTCGTAGAGTTGACAATGGTCTGCCGTACCAAACGTGTCCACCTACCTGCGCCCCACTCAATGCATCCCACGCGTTCTGACCGAGTCGGGCTTTCTCAGTGAGTGAGCATTACCCTGCACATTTCATCCGAAACTTTTGAAATAATCAATTTTTTTTGATGTGCGACTGCTAAATAAGCCACCATGGGTCAAAGTTAAAAAGTGCCAACCCTTTGATAAAGAAGGCGAGAAACATGATAGAATTTGAGAAAAGAACTCATACTAAAGAAACAAAAGCGTTGCAAGCCGTGTCTGCAACATAATCAATGACAATGCCTTCTCCCATTTTAGGCAAATCTTAGAGATCCCAGAAACAGACCTCTCTGGACAGATTTTTTGTGTGACAGGGGTCCAGTGACTCTCAAGCTGCTCTTGTGTCAGTAAAAGAAAGAAGGGAAGTAACCCCAGATAGGGCCTTGATACCTGAAGCTCTTATGGAGGGAGTTTTTCCCTTTCCCAAAAACAGTAACCTCTCCTCCCTCTCCACTCCTCGCCGTCTCCCATATGCCAATAACAGTCTTCAATAAAGGTAAAAGTGATGTTAAATGTTCATTTATCCATTTCATTAGTCATTTATATTTATTTCTCATTGTTTCTGTATGTAAAACTATAGTCATTTTCTATAAAATGTATTTTTTGTTAATTTTTTTGGGGTGTTTGGAACAGTTTAAATTGGATTTACATTTATGGGAAATATTGCTCAGTTTTCATACAGTTTGGTTTTCGTCAGACTTTCTGGAACAAATTTAAAATCATGAAAACTGAGGTTCCACTGTATCGTGAAGGTGGGTACAGACCTGAGCAGGTATTTAATGATGATGAGAAAGGTTTGCTCTGGATGATGCCATCAAGAATATAATCAAAAAACAAGAGGAAAACTGGCCCCGGATTCAAGGTCACAAAATACAATTCAGCTTGCTTCTTTGCCGCAATGCATTAGGAATCTTTAAATGTAACCCCACTTCAATCCTCCAAGAAACCCCTGTGCTTTAAACAGAAACAGACAAATGAATGTTGTCTTATTTGGAAGTCCAATGCCACAGCATGGGTGACAGGCCTTTACTAAGTGGTTCAAGCATCACTTTTCCCTGAAGTGAAGATGTCCCATCTCTGAAAACTCTTGCATTCAAGTGTCTCCTCTTTTTGAGGATTGTCATAGACAGCTCCTGGAGGATGTGAAGCCAGGTATCTAAATTTAAAATTTTTAGCAACAAATAAGAAAACCTTGATGCAACCACTGAATCGAGGAGTAATAGCTTTAAGGGGCACTACAAATGAAGTGAATTTTACTTTCTCTTTGAAAAATGGGACAATCAAAGGATGTTCGACTGTCAAAAACAATAATTCTTGCAGAGGCATGCTGGCCATTTCCAATGAAAAATGTCATGTTTAGACCCCATGTGTCCAATAGCTACTGTTAAGCGAGTGCCATTTTCCACAACCAATGACAGAAGGTCTACCAGAAACCTTTCTGCAACTTGACTAAAAACACAGTACAGTACTGGAAAATACAATGCACACCTCCTTTAGAGTTGAATTTTTAATAACATCCAAGAAATCTTTTAACCCTTTGAGGGTCGACAGGCCCTCTCCGAAACTCGTTCTCAGGGTCGGCCAAATTTAAAAAAAAAAAAAATTATTTTCTCTTATGAAAAGATAGAGAATCTTTTCCCGATCATAACGACACCAAAAGTTTGAAATTTGATAGAAAACTTACGGAATTATGCTCTCGCAAAGTTAGCGGTCTCGGCGATGTTTACGCATCGGCGATTTTGCCCACTTTGAGCCCTATTTTCGGCCAATTTCACTGTACTAGTCGACAACAAACATGAAAATTTCGCTAGAACTCCATTTTTTCTATTTAATGGGTGCAAGAAACCACCCATTTATAAATTAACTATCCAGTTACAGTGGTCAGAATTTAGCAATTTTGCCAATTTCACACAAAATTTTAAAAGATGCCCCAAATTTTCCCCCAAAAGGGGCAGAATAAACAAGAAAGACATTCCTGGCACTAAAAAGACATTTTCCCCTAGTCATAGTCACGTCTCAAGGGCCCCCCTTATATTCTTTTGCTTTCCACTTTGAATTTTTATTCTCACAAAAAAATATAAGATTTACTGTTATGCAGACTACTGCATTAGTTTTAAAAAATGGTATAAATATTATTGGTGCACTTTTGAAAGAATATTAGACTCACCAGTTGACGTGTATTGCACGCTTGGCACGATTTGTTTACTTTTGAAGTTTGGTAAAAATCGAACATTTTCTGCTACTTTGAGCTCAATTTCAAAGGGACCTTTCATTTTAAAACCAGTCAAAATCATCTCAATTTCAGTAATATGTCTTCCATTCTATAAAATGAGACCAAGAAAACTAGAAACAAAAATAATACCATACGAAATACACTGCAAAGTCGCTGATTTATTAAAAAAAAAAAAAGGTCCCAAAATTTTTTTTTCTCATTATGCACTGTGTGCTGCGGATTTTTTTAGACTGTGCACACTGACCACATAGACCCATTCTTTCATTGAAGGCCTACCAGCTTTCTCCCACTAGATTTTAGGCCGCTAGAATTTATGAGTACTAGTACGTCAAAAACCCCTACGCATAAGACGTACTAGTACGACGAAAACCCTCAAAGGGTTAATTCCCACAATTAAGTTTTAATTTACTTGTGTAACTGAACTATGTAGGTCTGCTTTGGACCTACACAGTCCATCAACAATACAAACCTTCATTTATAAAGAATACACCACATTGAAATTTTGAAGCCAATCAAAAAGACCATGGAAATTGCCATAAAATTACAAAAATGTGCTCAACCCACACAGCTCATTAACAATATGAAACCTTCCTCACTAATGTTGCAATGAAACCACTCATAAAAGGAATTCTTGAGTTATTGCATGGAAATCTTGGAGAAAGAAAATGAAAATATAATTCTGACACCCAGAGGTATCATCTTTCAGGGAACCCTAATAATCTCTCAATGACAAGGCTATGCAAACGATTTCAATTTTTCCCTTCTCCAGTAATGAAAAAAAACTTTAAGCAGTTGCCAAAGGAGAAATGTAACTGCATTTGAGTACTGCTACCTAACCTTCATCAAGTAGTATGGATATCATCGGGACATACCTTTTCAGGTTATCAAGGAGTGATGTCATCAGTTTAAAAGCCTTGTTAGGTTAGTGCAGATCTGTCATCGGGACTTTACTGGTCACATGTATGACTGGGACCGCCAGTGAAAAGCATTTGGTAGTCTGGGAAAGGAAACTTACAGAGGTGAGAAGAAATATAGTTCATCAATCTGATAAATAGGACAAGATGTAACCTTCCAGAGGGGAAAAAAAAAGCTGCAAAAGTTAGATACATGTACTTTATTACATTTGAAAAAAAAAATGAAGTTGGTTAATTAAACATCTGGTACTTAGTCTAGTAACTTTTATTGATACTTAAGCATTGCCTAATTCCTTTTAAATGGATATTTAACTTTTAAACAGTAATCTGCATTTGAAAGCTAAGAGGCAATGAAAAGTTTCTGTAACGAAACTTATTATGATTGCAAATTTTTTAACATATAAAAAGAAATAAATTCCCGAATGCCCAATACATGACAAAACAGGAAATTAATCACAAATTTTAAGCCACTAGCTGAAAATCAGGTCCTGTCGAGTAAACCTATGCTGTACGCAGAATAATGTGTACTCCAGAGTCCGTGTCTACTATCTGACTCAGCTCCCCAACTTTAAGAGCAAATGCAGCGTCCTCGAAAGGTTTCTGCATTGCACCCCTCCCAAACAGTCCAAGATCTCCACCTCGCTTAGCCGAGCTGCAATCCGATACCCGAAAAAATAAAAGTTCAGATTAAGCATTCTTATGAAAAAAATTTTATGTAGTCATAGGTATTTTGATTACGAGGAATAGCATAAATAAATGCAAGCTCAAAATTAATCCTTGTATTTTAAACCCCTTTTAGTGTTGGTCCATTAAATAACGCTTTGAAGCCAGTTTGGTCCTGTACTAACTTCATAAACTCAGCTCACACAGATCAGCTGGGGCAGTAAATTTGACCTAGATATGAGAGAATGGGTCTTTGTAAGTGTGCATCTATAAAAAAATCCTGCGGCATGCAGTGCTGAAAAACTGGGGAGTTTTTGGTTTATAACAGCAACTTGCGTGCATTTTGTTGGTTTTATGGTTGATTCCGGTTCTGGTTCATTGAAGAATGGAAGATATATTGGGAGAAATAGAGATGATTTTGTTTTGGTTTCAGGAATGGGGGGGGGGGGGGGGGGGGGGGGGGGGGGTTGGGGGGGGAAAGTTTGGGGAAAAAAAAAGGGTTAAAAATTTTTTTTTTTGTGGGGGGTTTTTTTTAGGGAAATTTTCCTCAAAGTAGCAAAAAAATGTTTTGTTTTTTTCCCAAATATTTCCAGAGTACACAAAAAACGCCCTTGTCCGTATGTGTCGCACAACCAGTCGAATAGCATTTAGGAATGCACTGACATCATTTATACAATTATTACAATAATGCAGTCTGCTTAATAAATAAATCTTCTATTTTTTGTGTGAATAAAAATTCTGGCGAGCTCTTTAAGTGGGAGCAGGTAATATTTGTGAAGGGATTCAGGGGAAAAGATTAGCCTGACTTGAGTCCTGGAAAAATTTGGGAAATACAATGCCTGCACTTTTAAACCCCCCCGGCTTTTGCAACCCCAAATCCTGAGGGGTCTCCTGGTGAGGGGGAGGGAAAAAAAAAAAAATCTTATGAAATGATAGAGAATCTTTTCCAATTTAATGACACCAAAAGAACGAAATTTGATGGAAAACTGATGGAATTACACTCTTGCGAAGTTAGCAACCTCGGTGAAAATTTTTGAATCGGCGAATTTGCCCACTTTGAGCCCTAATTTCGGCTAATTCCATTGTTCCAGTCGACCAAACTCATAGCTATTTCTTTACAGCCCCCATTTTTTTCTATCGATTGGGTACAAAAACTGCCCATTTACCGATTTCAACTACCCAATAACGTGGTCAGAAATTTGCAATTTGGCCAAATTTCACGAAAATTAGAAATATGGACAATTTCAAAATAGGGTCCAGAATGAACAATGTAGACATTCCTGGCTCTAAAATAACATTTTCTTTGTTCATTCATCATGTCTCCAGGCCCCTCTGATATTACTTTTGCTTTCTATTTTGAATTTTTTTTCAAACAAGAAATACAAAATTTACTGTTATGCAGACTACTGCAATATTGTAATAATTGTATAAATAATGTCAGCCCATTCATGACTGCATATTAGAATGGCTACTTGGACCCTTTATTGGAAAATGACATCATTTTTTACTTTTTTAACATTTGGCAAAAATCAAACATTCCCCTACTTTGGGGCTCCCCTTTCAAGGTTCTTTTCATAGCAAAACCAATCAAAATCACCTCTATTTTTTATAAATGTTTTCCATTCTATCGAATGAGATCAAGGAAACAAGAATACAACCATAAATACTATACGAAAATAGACCACAAAGTCGGCATTTTAATTAAAAAAAAAAAAAAACCTCATTATGCACTGTGTGCCCGCAGGATTTTTTTATATGGGCACACTGACCACACAGACCCATTCTCCAATGTGGGCCCAC
>NW_026474238.1:0-11998 GCF_026875155.1 Cherax quadricarinatus
AAGTCTGACAGAACCCTAGTTTTTTGGGGGGGTTTAAAAATACCATTGATTACTCAGAAACAATGCTGCTGGCAGACATATAGCAATGCTCCTACAAGATATCCAAGAGGTAAAGTTGCTAAACAATGGAGACCCCACACACCTGTCGGGTGGCTGCCTCGACCTTAACTTCGGGTCAAGACAACTCGCAGCAGGAGCCACATGGGAAACTCATTCCTAAACCTTGTCAGTGACCACTTTGCAGTGATCACCACCTTCAACATCAACAGGCCTCCCACAGTTGTGCTGCCTCCTAGATGGGACGTAAAGAGGGCCAACTGGAAGGTGTTCCAGGATTATCTTCATAACTGGTGTCCACATACTCTCTATCTGAAGACTGTGATACGGCTGAACAGGAGCTAATCACTGTTCTCATCCAGGCAGCAGAGTGCTCAATTCCAAAGAAGTCCGCAGGACGCACTCACAAAAGAGACTGGTGGTTCTACAACGACGGGGTGCGGAGCAGAACCACCGCATCAACTCTTTTAGGAAGCTATACAGGCGTAACCCTACGGCAGAGAACAGGAATACTCTGAGAGCCATTGTGCAGCATGCCCGCAGAATCTCTCTCAGAGTAAAAACTGAGAAATGGCTGAGTGGTGCTCAACATTCGGGCATCACACCACCTTATCTGAGATATGGGGCAAGCTCAACATAGCAACTGGCAAGAGCAAGCCGAGGCCACCAGCACACCCGAACCCATCCCAGGAAGCAGAGAAACTAGTGGAGCTTTTCACTTCCAGGGGAGCCTCCACTCAGCTCCCACAGGACATCCGGAATATACAGACGGATCTTCTGCCACAGCGCCAGCTAACGATACAAGCTGCATGTGAGTCGGAAGATGTGACTGATGTAGACCTCACGGACTTGGAACTCCGACGTGCCATTAAGAACACAGGTGACACTGCCCCGGGCATCGATGGTGTGACGTACTCCATGATTGCACGGGCTGGGCAGAGTGGATGGGAGGCCATACTAGACGTCATTAACAAGTCGTGGAGGGCCAGGACACTCCCAGCAGCTTGGAAGAAAGCTACAATCGTACCAATTCCAAAGCCCAAGGACCCAGGCAGTATGAGACCCATATCGCTGACCAGCTGCTTAGCCAAGACTGCTGAGAGGATGGTGTTAAACCGCCTCCTATGGAAACTTGGACCTCTCATCATCACATATTTGGCTTCACCAAAGGAGTGGGAACAGCAGATGCATAACCACTCTACTAAGCCAGATTGCTGATAGCAACAAAAAACCTAGTATCGTCGTCTACCTCGACCTTGAGAAGGCATTTGAGCTGGCCAGCCCCACAGCAATTCTGGCAATACTAGCTCGAAGGGAATCAAAGGACGCCTCCTGGCCTGGATAGAGTCCTACCTTAGGGGCAGGCAGGCCTGTGTCAGCTTTCAGGGACACTACTCTTCCTTTAAAACACCTGGAAAACGGTACGCCACAAGGAGGTGTGCTCAGTCCTACCCTGTTTAACATCCTTATGCAGGAACTTGTGAGCCTTCCCTTTCATAGTGGTACACAGCTCCTCAGCTATGCTGATGATCTTGCACTAGTAGTGAATGGGAAGGCAATTTAGAACGACAGGCTCAGAGAGCTTTGGACCTAATTACGCAGTCTTGCAAGGAACTAGGCCTCAAGATCTCGGCCGAGAAATCTCTTGCAATGATGTTCAAGGGACCAGATCCTATGAATAGATTACGTATTCAGGATATAGAACTTGAGTGGACAGGCTCCTACCTGTACTTGGGAATCTACATTGATAAAAAGCTGACCTTTCAGAAACAGGCCGAGTATGTCAGGTCACGTGCTCTACTCAGACTCAACGCCATGAGAGCCATGACGAGGCACCGTGCAGGGGCAAGCAAAGATGTACTTCGCTTGTACTATATACAAGCTATACGCTCGCTCATTGACTACAGTGCACCGGCTTTAGCTCATCTCTTCCCGCAGAGCAGGCAAAGGGTGGAGGTCGTACAAAACCAGGCGATAAGAACTATGCTTGGTGCCCCCATCTGGACCAACACAGTATGTCTCAGATCTGAGGCCCGGCTTCCTTCCTTGGCTGACAGAGTAAGATACATAAACGCCTGCAAAGTGGCCACGATTCTGCACCGGCAGCAAGGTACCCCACTAAGGAGAACGGATATTAACAACCATGTCACAAGATCCCACACTCTTCACGGACTACTCCTGGATTCGTTCGTTTTGTGCTGCTGGCGGAAGCTGCTGCCTGTACAGCTGCTCTGTGAGAAGAGTTGTGACCTTCCTGTTGCTGGGTACCATCCACCACCTCCCTGGCGCCCAGATCCAGCCGATGTTTTCATCATGCAGCTGCCCATCTCTAAGTGTCTCTGCAGTCGAGACACCCTCAGCAATCATGCTGAGACAAGCATGGCACTGGCAGAGGGAGGCACATGTGCAGTGTATTTCACAGATGGTTCTGTCGACCCTGATAGGAAGAGAGCAGCAGCTGGACTGTACACACTGGGTCACACACAAGGCTGGCGACTCCTGACACTGCACGATCTTCAAGTTGAGCTGGTGGCGATTAAGGGAGGAATTGTCACAATGCCTACGACATCGACTCCGACCTGTCATACATGTTGATTCAACCTCTGCAAATTCATTGCCTCTCAATCCTCAACACAGGATAATGATAACCTAATCACATCGATCCTGAGAATAATGTCAAGCCTGAGAAGTTCAGGGTAATAGGATCGACATTGAACTGGATCACCAGCCATGCTGGCATCCGGGGAAATGAGGCGGCTGATGTGCAGCCAAGGCCAGCAAAGACTATCCACATGTTGGGATTACTGTCCCCAATCAGCCTTTCGGACAGAACAAACTGGTGGGCTGCAGAGCACGTAACGTATGGGGGAGGTACTTAGGTGATACCCCATCTCAACAGTGGCACGAGCAGGACTAGGGGAGAAACCCCCTCCATATGTAGAGCTGGTCCAGATGCAGTGTACGCCATCCATCGGCGTCTTTTTGGGCTTTCCCACAGCCAAGATGATGGTAGACTAGGCTGAGGAGGAGATGTGCAGTACTGTCAGCACGTTGTCCAGCGGCCCCTAACACACTATCTTCTAGAGTGCGTAGCTACTGAGACACTCCGCAGGCTACTAGGGGTGATATTCCCTCCCGAAGGCGGCCCCAGAGATGACTGCGGCCACATAAGTGTACCATGGGGTCAACGAACCAGAACAAGCTGTTACTGTGATAATGAATTCCCTCTCATCGCTAGTGTCCATAGTTACATGTGTGTCGCTTATGTGAGCACAGTTGAACTGACCAGAGGGGCGCTTGAGCTGCATGCGTAGCATCATTGTGGAAACCTTTCTCCATCGGGAGCCAGAGACGGGTCATCTAAAAGAATGGGGCCAATACAAGGACTTTGGTCTTGGCGGATCATTTTACATACATACATATGCTGTCATGTTCATGATACAGCCGGAGTTGCCTCTCCTCGCCGTTGTCCGAAGTCTCCACGCCTCAGCCTGGTAGTGTTGGCTCTCCTCATCGCTCACAGCCTGAGTTGCTCTCTTCACCGTGTCGGTGGTTACTGGACCTTCGTCTTCACCATCACTATTTGGTGCGTTGGTGGCTGCCTACCCAAGGGCAGGGAAGCCTTCTTGCCACTCCTGTTGCTGTCTGAAGTCTCCACGCCTTCAGCCTGACGGTGGTCTGCACTCCATACAGTCCAGTGTCGCATCTCCTCACAGTTCAGGGCATACAGTGGCTCCATCAAGCTTCTTCTCTCTCCTAAGTGTCTTGTGCCTCCAGAGACGACTCCACAAGAAACTTTAATGTTATAGCCAGGCAAGTACGTGTGTCTACTTCAACATACTTGCTAGCCAATTTCTCTCACAGATTTGGCCGCCTCTTCTATTTACGTTGCCTCCAAGGCTTTCCACTTCCTTCCCCTTTCCACTCCTCCTCTACTGCCAACATCTGCCTCTACTCTGTCTAACTCTTACCTCTAAGGCTTACATGCATCTACCTCTTCCAAGCCCAATTCTTTGCTCGCTAACCTCAATTACTCTAAATTTGGATCATGCCACTATCTGTCCCGAAAATTTATTGCACGAGATCACTGGCGCTCCTCAGCTGAAAAGTCATTAATACAACTAGGCTTCAAATACTTCTTGACAGACTTCTTAAGAAACGTACACCTCAACCGAGACCAGACAAAAACCTTCTCAATGCAGGCTTCACTATTATTTGGACTCTGAGCACCGCGCCAAATGCGCAGTGATTTGGCGAAACACGTAGACTATTTCTCTCCTGACTGCATATGACACAGACAAAGAGGACTTAATCCCGCGAAGCTCATGTCTGTGATATGTGTGCCCCCCGGACCGCGCATATTAGCTGCACTGTATACTCAGTGAGATAGTGTCGTCTAGCATATAGTCTCCGTGATAGTCACTTTACTGGAATATGACAATGAATCTCTATCGAATATCATCCTACATAACTAAGGCGCGTCACTAATCAATGACAGCCCTCATACATCTTCAATCAAGGAATCCTTGACCAAGACATTGCATTCCTCCAACACACTCTTCTATCTCAATCTTTCACCCATCACACATGCTGAAATGCTTCAGATTCGGTCACGACAAAATCTCATGCACTTCACACAAACCTGTTCCAGATATCGCAATGGGCCACTTCTGGAAAAACACTATGCAACCTCCCCCTTAAATGTTCTAACTGTGGGGGTCAAACACGGCAGTGCAAATTCCTGTCCTACTAGAACCGGTCATTCTCCTCCACCTCAGAGCAAGCCATCCTCCCTCTTTCCCAACTCCTTCTGCACCTCCCACTCCTACCCATACCTTCTTCCCCCATTCCTCAGTGCTGGGGGTACTCCAAGAATGGTATACATCTCCTACTCTACACAATAAGCACCATACACCACACACTACAAGCACATTCTTTACACCTACACACACACTAGACTACAAAACTAACTGTCAACTCGCCACTGCTGCCCACTCTGCGATGGTAATCTCTAAGCTTACCAATCAGGACTTACTACATGTCCTTTACTAATTTGTCTGCAAACAACCTTCCCCTTTTAATTATCCCTCCTTCTGCTTCTCTTCTAAGCCTACTTACATCTCTCCCTCTTCCTTCTCCTCTCCCCCACTTCAACTCCCACAGGCTTCTCCTTTACCCTCTCACTACATTCTACACTCCCAAAACAACCCTACTGCTGCTGCTACGACACCCCTCCCCCCACTTTTTACTCCTTTTTTTTTTTTTTCCTCTTCCCCTTCTAAAGCTCCCACTTCCTCTCCCAATACCTTAGCTTCCTGGTCATCATCCCCTACCAAAGCTTCCACTTCTCTGCATCCACCTTCGCCCCACCCTCACCACAAACCAAAACTTCATCCAGATCCAACTCACCTCCTCCAGACAAAATCCACTCAAAACCTAAACCTCTGCCCCTAATTCTTTAGACAGATTGACAAAGACATAAAAACAGATCTCATCTCTTCTCTACCTCCAGGTAAACATAAGAAGATCATAAGAAAGGAGGAAACACTTGCGCAGGCCTGTTGGCCCCATACTAGGCAGGTCCTTTACAATCATCCCACTAAAACAAACAGTTGACCAACCAATTTCAATGCCACCAAGAAACAGCTCCGATGTAATAAAGTGGTAGAATTACCGACAATATGTAAAGTAAAAGGGACACAAGTGCAACTATGTGACATTTATTGTGGCATCGTTTCGCTTCCAGTGGCTTTATCAAGTGGATGGCACCCACTATCTAAGGGCTTTAATCCAATCTCCTCACCGACATTATTTGCTTGGACGAAACCGATATTGTTTTGCTAAACAGTACCTGCCTCAAAGCCCCTCTACGTATCCGCATTATGGTTATACTGCACTACAGTCCCCTATGATCCCATGATGGGTCGCCATCCTTGTCAAATCACATTAAACACGAATTTCTTCCCAATCCCTGAGATATTCTCCACACTGGTCTTGCAGGTAAGAATACACTCCCTCTTGGTACCTTTTCTTTTTCACCACCTATGCTCGCCCAAACATACTCTAACATACACGGACCTAATCATTAGTCTTCAACTACACCAACATCTACTAGCTATATGAATGCCAAACACACGCCTTTCATACCACAGTAACAACCAACTTGGTCACCAATTACTCAACTTCACAAACATTAAAAACCTATTTCATCTCGCCCAGACTTCAAACACTTTCTACAATCACACTGGCCAAGGCAAAACCGACGTATTCTGGCATACCGAACCAAGCTAATCTCTTTCAACACTACATATCACCTGGCCCTATTTACAGCTCTGATCACATTACCGTATCTTCCACATCTCTCTAACCTAGATAAATTAGTCACATGTGCACTCTTGGTATCTTTATTGAGGAAACGTTTGCCACACAGTGGCTTCATCAGTCCATACATAGGGAAACTTGAAGAACAGTGGAGAATGAGGTATTCAGTCCCTCAAACTTGAGTCGATGTGTTCAGTCCATCAATCTTGAGTAGAATACGGCTATGAGCGAAGAAGCAGCTTATAAACGTATGGCTGGAGAGGTTGCAGGCAGTCATTAGGTGGTGTACATTTGTTCAATGTGGAATAGTTGGTCGTGCCCAAGATTAGGCAAGCGATGAATTCTAAGTATTAAGGATCCCAAGAAGTTGCAGTGTCTGACAAAGGTTTGTCGGTTGTTTGGTTCAGAGAACCGACATGTTGAAAAACAAGGTTTTTGCCACTGACTGTAATAAGCGTCTTTTTCACAAATCTGGTCGGCACCGCTACTACTACACACTACTACTACTACCCACCACCACCTACTACCACCCACTATTATTACATGATTCGTGACGACGATAAAAGAAGCCCATTCCGTCTGTGTAGATAGTTCTGCGATGTGTTGTTCAAGTGCTGTTCACTTTAACCTGCTGCTCTGTGTTACGTTCTTCCAGCCCGACTACCTTAGCACACAATGTCAGTCCATACTTAGGAGGGGAAACTTGAAGAACAGGACTGATGAACCCCCTTTTCAACCTTTTCCCTTTTCCCCCAAAAAAAAAAAAAAAAAAAAAAAAAAAAAAAAAAAAAAAAAAAAAAAAAAAAAAAAAAAAAAAAAAAAAAAAAAAAAAAAAAAAAAAAAAAAAAAAAAAAAAAAAAAAAAAAAAAAAAAAAAAAAAAAAAAAAAAAAAAAAAAAAAAAAAACAATTTTCCCAAAAACCTACATAACTCTTTTTCACACATCCCCTTTCCCACCCGCAACCAAATTTCACCAATACTAACTTACAAAACCACACCTATTACCCCCAAATCAAAATTACTACATGACGGACCCCACATAAAAGAACCCATCCTTTCCAAAAAATCCTGCCCCATTCGGCTTGTATCCCGTCTTTCCCCCTTTAACCCCGTTTTCCTGTGAACTTGTTCTTTAGGGAACTTTGCCACAATGTTTTAGTCCCTACATAGGAGAAACTTGAAGAACGGACTGATGAAGCCCCCTGTGTGGCGAAACGTTTCCTCAATATAAAGATACCAAAGGTTGCACATGTGTCTAATTTATCAACATGCGGTTCTCTGAACCATTCATCTACAAATCCTCTAACCTATCCTAATCCGGCCACACCTTCCTTCTCCTACAAGAACGCTGACTGGGTGCTTTCAAAAAAACACAAGATAATTTCTAACCTCACCTATGATTACAACAACAAACCCATCTCGACATTGACACTCAACTTGCTCTCATCCAAAGACACCATTACACAAGCAGCCACATCGAATACAAAAAAACCCACACCACTCGTTATTTCCCTTTAAACCCTCAATCAGAACAAGAAGACTAAATTTTTTGTTCCACAACCGCTTTCCCTACCCAAAACACAAAGATTTAATCAAGTCCGATTAGATCTCCTTACCTCAGGAACAACATTCTACACGTCTAGACCAAGACCACAACACTCATGTCACAGCTCCATACTACAAGCAGACAAAAAGCGTATCAAAAACACCAAAGCCTTCTGGAACTTTATCAAAAAAATCAGAGGCACCACTCCACCAACAAATTCAAACACATCACTCACAACAACACACACATCTCAGACCCGCAGGCTGCTACCAACATCTTCAAACACATCTGGGAGAACATCTTCCACCCTCACCCACCCCACCCTAACGCTATTCAACACATTCAGAACATAGAACACTGGAACACTACACACACACACGAAGCAACACCAGACAGTCACATCCATCTGGACTCTCTTACCTCCTCCCAAGAACTCGACACTCCTTTCACTAACACAGACATTAAAACTCTCCTCAGACACCTTCCTCCCAAGGCCCCTGGTGCCACTGGCCTAAACCATATTATCCTGAAACACCTTCCTGCCTCTATCATTACTGCCTAACAAACTCCTCAATGCCTCCCTTGCCTCTGGATACTTCCCTTCCCTCTTCAAAGCTGCTACTGCTATCCTCCTTCCTAAACCCAATAAAGACCACTCTGACCCCAGAAACTGTCGCCCTATCAGCCTCCTCGAAACTTTAGGAAAACTCTGAAAAACTCATCAATCATCACTTCGCAGATACCTGGAACACAATTCTCTACTTTCTGATGGCCAGTTTGGCTTCAGACCACACAGATCCACACAGGATGCCATTAACATCATTCTCTACATCCACATCAACACAAAACAAAGAAACAGGACAGCCCTGGTTGCAAAAGACGTTGAAAAAGCCTTTGACACTGTCTCGCACGAAGGGCTCAAGTACAAACTCTGCACTAACTTCAACCTGCCTCTCAAATCAAATAAGTTCAGGTAAGATCCCAATGGGATGAGCGGGGAAGACGGGACAGATGAAGAATAGATCTCGAGAGGAGTGTTTTTAGTCAGAGAAATAGAGCCAGGGTTTAACCCAGCAGCTAAGGCGATCGTTGAGCAGACTTGAGAACAGAAATAGCAGGGACTGTTGCATTGAACTTGTGGTAGTTGAAGTCTTGAATCTTGAGTAGCTGGCAGCAGGCTAGGTCACATCAGAGGGTAGAACACATGGGAATTATAGGAGTAACTGAGGAGGCAGGATACCAATGGTGCAATTTTCGAACTTTTTGAAGCTGCTCCTAGATAGGTGGTATAGTTTAGCCTTGTTACTGAAGGTGAAACGTAGAGGCTTGATGAACTCAAAAACTTGGGTGAGTGTGAAGTGAAGCGGTGATTCACATGCATACTTGACTGTTCCTGCACAAGGCTTTTGTAGAGTTCAGTGCAAGTCACGGTGTCAGTATTTGAAGGAGAAGTGTAAAAGGTAAGGTTTTTCCATGAGGGTTTACTGAGTCGTCGTTATCTTCCTCTTCTGGAATGGATTCATTGGGAGAATCTACAATGGTGGTAGCAGGTGACTGAGGGTCGACAGCAGCAGCTGTGAGGTGTAATGGTTGTGTAACAGCAGGCTTGGAGAGGTGGGAGACGGTGGTTGAGGCAACATGATCAACGTTGTCATCGGTGGAGGTGGTTATAGAAGTTACAGGAGCCGCTGCTTGGGCAGGAGACAGGTCTGCAGGTGCAGGAAAGTTCAGGACGTTGGGAAGGATCTTCAGAATGTCTGCTGAAGGTGTGGAGTCCGGAAAATTGAAGGCAGGCATGTTGTTCAGACGGAATAGTTCGTTAATAGTGGTGTTGAAAGTGCCGGGGTTTGCTGCGTTTCCAAGGTGTACATACACCATGCAGTACAGCACCTTGGAGGAATTTCCGTCGGGGAGTGGAGAGAGGGAGTTGCTGGGCGATGGTGCCTGTAGATTAGCGTGTAGAGTCTTGGTGGTGTCGGTTTGTGGTTTGGTTACTGCAGCGTATGTCGGTGAATTGGAGGTGTTCTTCGGAACTTTAGTTTTCTTCAATATGATTTCTTTCCTGAGTGGGCACTTGGCTGCAAGGGTATGATGATTACCCTTGCAGTTAAGACATGTTGGTGCTGTAATAATGGTGCAGGATCTGAAATCGTGTCCATCATTCCCACATTTTGAACAAAACTTCTTATCCTTGACGGGGCAGTCCTTGGTGGTGTGTTTATAGGAGTAGCAGGTCCAGCAGTGGGAGATGTATGTGAAACGTTCTTGTTCTATATGACTAGGGTGAATGTGGTAATATGAGATGGCCAGACCGTCAGAGAGAGCTTGGGCAGCCATGGAGATGTCTGAGAATGTAATCTTCAGCATAGATGAGGCGTTAGGGATCTTTGAGATGCTGTCTACCGATGCCCAGGTGTTTTGTTCCTCAATAGATGTCTTCAGTGCTTCAGTAGAGAGAGAGGTGACCATATTGTCCAGTCTTTTCACAAAGACCGAACGTTTCGACTTCAAGAATGGAGACGGGGATAGAGTGAATTGTTGTGTTTGAAGGGTCCTGATTGAAGAGTCGTCCATTAGTTTTGAGGCTTCCGTGTCGTCTGTGCAGACGACAATGAAGGAGTCATTCAGAGAGTGGATTGCCGTAATTTGACCTGCAGGCGGGTCTCAACGACGGTAGCTAAAGCTAACTTCGAGGAGTCATTTATTGCACCATTCACAGGCTTGATTTTCACACGATTCGACAGCATTGCGAAAAGGATGTGACGTTTGTAGAATATAAATTCTACACCCCGGCAGGGTCGAAGAGTGTAGAGCAACTGTGTGATCGGACTGTGTGATCAAGCATGAACCTGCCTCTCAATACTCGTAAACTCCTCCGCAACTTCCTAGACGGCCGTACCATGAGAATCAAATTCCAAGGCTTTTACTCTGACTACTTCACACTAAATGCTGGAGTACCCCCAGAGATCTGTCCTCTCCCCTACCCTCTACATTTTATACACTAACGACATTCCAACACCTGTATACCACAACTCCATCACACTAGCCTATGCAGACGACATAACACAACTTATCACTCATGCCAATATAGATACACTCACACACAAAATACAAAATGAGGTCGACACGATAGCCATCTGGGAACAAAAATGGAGGATCAAAACCAATACAGCTAAATCCAGCATTACATATTTTAACTTCAGGAAACGTGATCCTCCATTGCCTGTCGAGCTCAGAACAGCTGACACCCACACTTACATCCCCATCACACAATCTGTCACTGTCCTTGGCGTTAATCTTGACTACCTTCTTCGTTTACATGGACACATTCACTCAAGGCATGCAATAGCTAGTAAGGCCCTTGCGGGCCTCTACAAGCTGAAACATGCCTCTCAACGCACAAAACTACACCTCTACAAATCCCTAATACGTCCTTTGATAACTTACTCTCCTCTAGCTCTCTCTTGCAGCAAAAACAAACTTAAACTGCAGCATGTCCAGAACAAGGCGATGCGCTGGGTGCTTGATGTCAGATGGGAGGACTTCGCCACAAGCGAGTCTCTCCATGCCCAATTAGACATCCCTGCGTTGAATCTGTACTGGAAGACGCTCAGTGACAGATAGACAAACTTGAGACACTACATGACTACTGGACCTCTCTCCTTGATGTAGACATTCGCAGACCCACAAACCAACACAACCTTTTCTACTCCTTGCATGATCCTGCTCCTAACCCTATTTACGAATAACCTTGGATTCGCTGACAGGTACCTTCTATGACAGGTACCATTCTCTGACCCACATTCGCCTTAGCTTTTGGGTTAAGACATGGCCCAGTTCTACACTCCTCTCCAGCGCTGAACGTCGCATGTCCCTTCCTCCCCGCTCAACCCCGGAGTCCAACAGAAGAGGCTGTTTTCTCTTCTCAATATCTGTCCCCACGATCCCCTTCGCTGCTGGGTTAAGCCCTGGCTCTATTTCTACGACTAGGAACACTCCTCTCCAGCACTATTCTTCGTCTGTCCCGTCTTCCCCGCTCATCCCATTTGGGATCTTACCTGAACTTTGACTTTCG
>NW_026474240.1:0-10778 GCF_026875155.1 Cherax quadricarinatus
AAAATTTGTCCCAAAAGCACCTTAAAAAACTTACAAACCCTTATTAAACAAGCGCAATTTAAATTTTAACCTAATCCAAAAAAATATATGTTAGAAAAGTTTACAGAAATTTAATAAAAAACAAACAATGAAATATTTTTTTTTCGTTACATTCAGAATGATTTTTGCGAAATTATTGCATACAAAAATTTTCGCTTGCTATATTCAGCAAGAAGAGCGTTGCTATTTAAGCCAAAATCGCAAATTTTACGTATTCGGCAAGACATATATAACATACATACTATATGCAAGTTCTGCCTATTCGGCACGACATATATATATATATATATTATATATATATATATATATATTATATATAATTTATATATATATTATATATATATATATTATATTAATGGAAGTTCTGCTCTGTCTTTATAGCTGATGCTACAGCCGGGTCACGACACTACGAGTACTAAGTAAGTAAGTAAGTAAATTTATTCAGGTATACACAATACAGTTACATAGAATTATCATACATAGCAGCATATGTGTAGAGAACCTAGGATAACCCAAAAAAGTCAGACAGAGTGACTTATTTCCATTGGGGTCCTTTTACCTTATTATTATAATATAAAGGTTATAATATTTTCTTATTATTCTATAATGAAGATAACATCTTATTATCATACTAAAAAGACTATCTACTACACGAGGGTCATTAAGACTATCTACAATACGAGGGTCATTAAGACTATCTACTACCCGAGGGTCATTACGACTATCTACAATACGAGGGTCATTACTAGGGATAAGGTAAAATTTACACGTATTTTAGCTAAAAAATAGAAAATCATTCCCCTCCCTTTCTGTTGCTTCATTCATCAGACACTTTTTGGCAGTCTTCTTGAACTGGTTCAAGCTATGACTGGCCCTTGACATTTGTGGGTAGTCTGTTCCATTCCTTTATTGCTGTACAATAAAAGGTGTTTGAAGCCTGGCCACTGACTGTGGGTACTACAAAGTTGTGCTCTCTCCCCCTAGTACTATGATTGCTTTGGTTCCCAACCTTGACAAAATTGACAGCAAGATATTCTGGACACTGTTCGTGAGCAATTTTATAAACATGATTTAGCTTCAGTTGTTTTACTCTGTCTTCAATATTCAGCATATCAACTGCTGTAATTCATCTTGGCCTACATGTTCTCTTGGTCCCAGCCCCAGGATGATCTTACGATTTTGTTCTGGGTGATTTGCATTCTATCTTTCATTTTTTTTTGTCAAGGCAGAGTACCAAGAAGAGCAAGCGTAATCCATATAGCATTGTATAAGGGCTAGACATAGGGTCCTGCGAGCCTCAGTAGTAGACACTGTGCTTGTCTATACAGAACTTCAGCCTGGCATTCGCTTTCTTTACTACACTGTTCCCTATCAATTCTCCTGACATGCATGGGTCAAAGGGGATTCCCAGATATTTAACTGATGAAACCAAAGTGATGGACTACCCATTACACTGAACATTAAAATTATTTACCCTTCTCAGTTTATGTTTCGTTCCAAAGAGAATGGCTTCAGTTTTCCCTAGTGTAATGATAGTTTGTTGTCTACTAACCATTTGCTGCAGGACTCCAGTTCCAGTGTTAAAACATTAGCAATATCTTGTGGGTCTTTACCTGTCACTAACAGAGCACTGTCATCTGCATACAGTAGGAGTTTGCACTTGACGCTGATAGGCATATCATTGACATAACATAAGAATAGTAAGGGACCCAGAATACTACCTTGGGGAACTCCACATGTTATCGGCAGGGGTTCTGATTCCGTTTTGTTGATTTTGACTATTTGTGTCTCCTGTTGCTAAGGTAGGACTTAACCATTCTACAGAACCTATACCGATAGCTTGAAGTTTCTTACATAATATATTGTGGTTGACAGTATCGAAGGCCTTTTGCAGGTCTAAGGTTACCATACCTATGAGGTTCCCTTTTGACATTTCAGTTCTCAGGTAATCCATCAGATTAATAAGGGAGGTATCGGTTGAGTAGGATCTTCTAAAGCCCGATTGATAGCTATGGAGAATGCTGTTGTCATTACGGTACTTAACTACTTGAGAATACACCGCCCTCTCCAGAATTTTAGATATTATACTGAGTATACTAACAGGTCTATAGTTGCTTACATCAGACCTATTATTTTTCTTGAAGATAGGAGTAACTCTGGCCTCCTTGAACCCCTCCGGTACGGTATTAGTGGTGATTGATAGATTTATTATGTGAGCAATAGGGATTGACAGTTCAGAAGCACCATCTTTTAGGAACTTAGACGGGATGTTATCAGGGCCTGTGTTCTTAGTTGGGTTTAACCTGCTTAGTTCTTTTTGAATGAAGTCATGAGATACACTTACTAGTTGACAACTGTTTGGGGTTACCCCTTTATTGGTATAGTATGTTTGAAACTTATCAGAGTCTGTGTTAAAGGTATTTGATGCAGCTGGTAGTTTACTTACTAGTGTTGATGCAACAGATGTGTAGTAGGAATTAAAGCAATTTGCCACCTTAGATGTTTCGTGGCATACCTCATTATCGATAGTGAGTACTATGTTAGACCTATCTACTGGCTTATGGCTATACCCCAACTGTTTTAGTTGTTGCCAGAGCTTTCTGAGGTTATGCTTATATTCTTCAATTTTTGAGCAATAGTGCTTTGCCTTTGCTCCTTTTATAAGCCTCTGTACTCTGTTCCTCACCCTTTGGAATTCATTTAGTGCTGCAATATCCTGTCTGTTTGCTTTAAATCTTTTTAGCAGCTGGTCTCTGAATTTCATATTATCTAATATCTCAGTATTCATCCAGGGTTCAGTTCTTCGTTTAATCCTAACCTCTTTAACTGGTGCAATATTATTAAGAATGGTAGTGAACATTGTTTTGAATTTTTTCCCAGCATCGTTTACGTCCGTGCAACTTGTTTCTCTGCCCAGCACAATTGTTAGCCTTTTTTCCAGGTTTTTTACTGTTTTCTGTTGACCTCTTTTTTTAGCCCTTGTGGGCCTACCTACCCAGTTTTTTCCCCGGTGCAGTAAATGAGAAAGATCATTAAGACCTGGTAAACGCTACTACAATGTTCTCATCGGGGGTGCAAAGATGTGGTAATTAGGGGGGCGAAAGTGGCCGGGTTTGGTTTATTAATTAGTTGGGGTTAGTTTTAACCTAAAATTTGTTTAACCTTTTGCTAGCCCTTTTTTTGCTGAAAAACAGTAGAAGCGCCCATATTTTTGTTCGCAATTTTTTCAACCCGGGACAAGACCCTGGAAAAGTCTTCAAAGAACGGCCGGGGTGGGAGGGGGGTAACTAGTTTCTCTAAGAGGGGTTTTGGCTTGGAAGCAGCATTTCAAACCATAAAATCCCATTTTTTTGTTTTTAAATCATTTTTTTTTGGGTTTGTAAGCTAATCTTTCAAATTGGGGGCACATCTCCACCACTCTTCGTTCCATCAAACTTTTTATATTGAAACCTTCTATTTGACCTCGCGTCAGCCCAGTATCCCAAACCAAAAGTTTTTCAAGGAGGGTAAAACTGCCCCCCTAATTTTGTTAGCTAAATCCTAATTCTGCCAATTTAGGAAAGAATGATTTGCATTGACATAAAAAAGTGAGGCCTGTTTTCATAAAACAATCAAATCACAATAGGGCAAGGGGTCATTTGTATTAAAATTAGGTAAATCAATGTCTCACTGCAAGGGGGTAACTTCCAATGCATTTGTTACAACAAATAATTTTGGCACCGTTTTAAATTTGTCATACACCCATCTGCACCCACCCCTTCCATTTTACAAAGGTCCCTTTTTTCTTTTTTTCATGCACTTATACGTTATGCCCTTTTGGTAGTTTTTTGAGATAAAATGGCTGTTTTGTTCACATTGCCCTATGTATGATTAATATGGAGAAAGGTTTTAAATATTCCAGCTACTACCGTCTTTATGCCTCTTTTCGTTGTTTTGCCTCTGCACAATATTTGAGGTCCTGGATTAATTTGGGATCGAGCCCCCGGTTTCATTTACTTCTGCGCTATAAAAATTTTTTTGTTGTAAGGCCCCATTTTCCCCTATTAAATTTTTTTTTTTTTTATATTTTATTTAAAAAACATTACAATAAAAGGGGTGGAAATTATATTAAAAGGCCCAAAAAATGGGGAAAATCAAAAATTCCCAATTAAAACCCTTCAAAAATATTACAAAAAAAAAAGTGTTGTGAACCCAAATCCCACACACCCATAACCCCATTATACCAAGTTATATCCTGTGAAGCTAAAACTTCTGACACAATTTCCCCCCCCCCCCCCCCTCCCCCAAATAAACCATTCCCAAACCTGTTTGCATCTTAATTTAACATTAAAGGAACATGGGAATTACCTATCTTTAGCATAACATCTTGGACACAAAAATATTAATAAAAATTTAAAGGGGAACATGTTTTTACTTACCAAGACACCTAACCGGGTGAAAAGAAAAAACCGCAAAATTAATTTTTCTAAAAAGTTGCAACAATGAATTCAACCCAAAAAGGAATTATTGCAATTTTAGCATGTAAACCCTAGTCACAACATGATTTAAATAAAACTTTTATAAAAACCATCAGAAATAAAAAGGTTAAAGTAAAAAACCGCACCCATGTAGCGGCACACGCAAAAATTCCACATATTTTCCCTTAAACACAGATAAAACAAAACAAATTTTGTGACAACGCACCTAACACAACTCACTCATAACTTAAGACGATTGTACTAGATAAAAACAAATAATATGCTTAAGACTGCTTTAAAGATAAAAAACAAATAATAGACTTAAGACGGCTTGTAATAGATAACAACATAATAATATGATTAAGATGCAGTACTGATAACAACATAATAATAGCTTAAGACGCAGACAAGAAACAATAATAATTGATTTAAAAACCTTTCAAGAACAACATAAAATTTGACTTAAGACGCTATGACTAAAAACACAAAAAATACTTAAACTGCTTTTACTAGATAACAACAATAAAAACTTAAGACTGCTATGTACTAAAACAAATAATAAATGACTTAAGATACTATTACATAGAAAAACAACATAATAATATGTTTAAAGACGCTATGTACATAGATAAAAACAAATAATATGACTTAAGACTGTATGTACATAGTAACAACATAAAATATACTTAAGACTGCAATGTACTAGATAACAACAAAATAATATTTTAAGACGCATTACATAAAAAACAAAATAATATGATTTTAAGCTGCATTACATAGATAACAACATAATAATAGTTTAAGATGCTATGTACATAGATAACAAAAAAAATAATAAAACTTAAGACTGCAGTACATAGATAACAAATAATAATATGACTTAAACTGCTATGTACATAGATAAATAATAATATGCTTAAAGGCTAGTACATAAAAAAAACATAATATTGATTTAAGACTACTATGTACATAATAAAAACCATAATAATATGACTTAAGAGCTTGTACTAGATTAAAAAACAAAATAATATACTTAAACTACTATTACATAATAACAAAAAATAATAACTTAAGCTACTTTGTACATAGAAACAACATACTAAAGAACTATACATAGTAACAACAAATAAATAACTTTAAGACTGCTATGTAAATGGGTAAAAACTTTAATAATATAAGACTACTAGTACATAGATAACAACAAAATAATAGATTTAAGACGCTATGTCATAGGTAAAAAACTAATAAAGACTTAAACTGCATTACATAGAAACAACATAAAATTGATTAAGACTGCTATTACATAGATAACAAATAAAAAAATTTAAATTTTGAAGGGCACTTTGATCAATCACCTTAACTATCGGGCGTTAGAGAGTAATTCTCATAGAAACCAAGTCCAACACTTTAGCCCCCTTTTACATACAATAATATGGTATTATCTACACATAATACTACAACACACTGGAAAAGCAACTGTCCATCATTTCCAAATCAATATACCCCCCTACCCTCCCCTGCACAGGGGGTGGGAAAAACCCCCCCCCCTTTGAATACCTTATCCTTCATTCACTACTACCTTGAAGGAACACGATACAAATTAATAGGTATAGCCCATGACCACAAAAAAACTGGCCGCTCCACAGGTGCTACACTGGTCCATACATTATTCACCACGCTCACCATCCAACACACAGCAAACATTTGTTGTCATCCATTACCGGGGAGGGACCCGTTTTCCCTATGACTTCCCCCCCACAACACTTTCCAAGTACTTTCCCCCTCCCTGTAATTACAAGTCAAATAAAACCTGAAACGTAATTGCCTATATCCCTCTGAAAAATCCCTCACCCCCCCTCCCAAAAATTTTTCCTTTTTTTTCCTACCGTTTTTGAACTTTACCGCAAACCACCCCCTCTTCACCTCACACCTTTTCCCCCCCCCCAATCCCAATATATATAAAATCTGCCAAATTTAACCCCACAGCTCTGATTACCTTTCCTCCCCCCCCCACTCGAGACTAAGTCTCAATACAGAAATTCCTTGACCTCCTATCCTTATTTCACCCTATTTAACCACCCAGCCCGTCACAAAAATTATTACTGAAAACCCACTCCTCCCCACCACATTCCCCACCCCCCCCCGCAACGACCCCAACCCCCATAGAACCACACCAAGGGTAAAATCCGTGCAGAAAAGATACATTACATCCCAAAACGGGGTCAACCCCATCCACTCAACCCATTCCCAAAATTCCCCATGCATACATGGGGAAAATTCCCCCTCGGGACTACAACCCTCCCCCCTAACATCACAAACCTACCTATTTTACCTTTTTTGGCTCCGATCCCCCGCCAGGCCCCCAAAACAGTTTTTACCATCATGCAACTCAATCCTGTATACATCCGTTTCAATTGTTTGGATCCTGGGCCCAAACCCCCCCCACCCACACTTTTTTCCCTCACCTCCCTTTTTAAAGAAACCATTTGACCCTCCGCTTTTAAGCCCAATCCCACCCCCCTTACTTACAGGTAACATTCCCCGTCCCTTTTAATCCAATCACAGCTGGGAAACCCCCCAAGAATTTAAAAAACCCTTTTAAGATTTGGTTATTGCTGGCCCATTAATGGGAACACGGTGCCAAGTGCCTACTTTGCATACAGTAAAATATTAATAAAATGGCACGCTGCACAAGGGGCAAATGATAGGTCGCAATGCCCAACTCCCTGAATCCTTTCTACCACCCTAACGAGTTTTCCCTCGTGCCCGTTAGATCGTCTGAAAAAATAAGACCGCAAATTTTTTAAAGAAATTTACCCGCTTCCTCCACTGCCTACCCCAACAAAACCCCCCCCCCAAACTCCTAACCCCATAACCCGGGTTTTTTCTGAATTTACCCTCATACCCTTGCCCCTGCGAAAATTTGAAAAACCCCACTATGTTCCATTGTATCCCCCCCCTGATAAACAGTTGTATCATCCACAACCCCTTAAAACGGCCAAACCCTCGCAAAACCTCACACCCCGTCCCTTTTACGTACACTACGCTGCTCCACCAATCATAAAAAGGGGTTTCCCGTAGCATGCAAACAAAATTGTGACATAGGAAAACCCCCCGCCCAGCCTAATCCCCCCCCCATTACAATCTTCCCCCCAATCGACCATTAATCTTACCCCGCCCTTGCACCTCCTCAACGCCTAACCCAACCCTATTCTTCCCCAAACCCCGGGAAAATGACTTTCTTTCTTTTTCCCACCCCATCGTATGCCCCCCTTCCAAACAAGCGCCACCAAACCTCCCCCCCCCCCCCCCTTTTGCCCCCACGAAATCCCAAGTAGCCCCCTACCCCTCCACCTTTTGCCTCCCGGCAAACCAAAACGAGTTTTTGATACTACCCCCCCCCCAAACTTGGGCCCCATTTCCCAAAATCTTCGCAAACAAATTTTTAATCGCGCATAACAAAAAAATCGCCCGTAAACCCAAGATAGCTGCCCCCTTTTACCCTTTGGGACCCAAAACAAAGCGCCCTTGCCTGCTTCCACCCGCTCACCTCTCTCCCTTTATGCAATTAAAAACCCCAACCAAAAAAGCCCCATTTAAATTCCCAAAGCTCTGATAAAAACTCTGCCGGGAGTCCCTCAAATTCCGGGCTTTGCCCTTTCGCATTCCACTTAAAGCCCTCCATATTTCCCCCTCGTTATTTCCCCCCCGGCTTCCCTACATGTTACCAACGACAAACCAACCCCCCCACATCGTTTTTTAAAAAACCCCACCTCTACCCCTTCTCGTTTCCATACTTCTCATACACTTATCACAAACCCCCCATTCCTTCCCCTAGCTTGTAGCCGCCCCTCCCCGTACCCTCCTTCGACTCAACCTCCCAACCCTGGAATAGTCATTGCAGCTGGGGTCTTTTTTTCTGCCTACCAATACGCACGATGAAGGGCTATCTCCCCTAACAAACCCTTTCCCCCCCCCGCCTGTACCCGCACCCTGGAACCTTATCCTGTACCTCAGCAGCCTCCCCCTTTTAAATTGACATAATACTCCATTGGGTAAGTGCCCCCACCGCCCCCCTCGCATAACAACCCCCAACCCACCTCCAAAAGGGCGGCCATATTTTAAAGAAATTTATACGTTTTTCCCTTCCCCACGAAAAATTGCTTTAAACCGTTCTTTAGGGCCCCACCATCCCACCACATCACCACCCTCTACCCCATTTTTTCTCGCACGTACCCCCCCCACAGCATTGCAATCCCCCTATCCCCTCCTCATCGCCAAAAAAAACTTGTATTTAACTTCCTACCCCTAGATTTACCGCAGTGACTCCCCCCCACCTCTGCTACACCGCCCGATGACCGAAAAGCTACCTATTGTCAAAAAAGGCCCAAACCCCTTTTAGAAAATACACCTTTTAAACCCACCGCGTAACCCCTTCTTTCAAAATTTTCTCACCTCCCACGCCCCCCCCAACCGCACCCAACTAATTCCCCCAAAAGATTCCCGAGGGCCGAAGTGCCCCCCCCCTTTTGTTCATGTCGCTCTCCTAATAACCAGTTCCAGGCCCCCCAACGATGGCCATGCAGGTAACCCCCGTAAGAAGAAAACTTTTCTTCACATCAAAATCCCTTTTTTACTCCACAATTTTCTGCTGGGGCATACACACTACAAAGGGGTCCCCTGCCCCATCCACCACCCTCCACCGCAATACTCCCCCCCCCCTCCCCCTCACTTCTTACAACACAACGGGCTCGCCTCCCCGATCAATATACCCCCCCCACCTTTCAGACGGCAGATGGCAGATCTATCTGAAACCCCTCCACCCCCGGTCTCTTCCCCCCTTGAAGTGTTCTTCAGGAAAACAACACAACCACCCTAATTTTTCCAGAAAAAAACCTTCCCTCTTTACATATTACACAGTCCCTTTACGTTCACATTAACACCCAAGGCCTCTTTAAGTTTCCAACCCTTCCCCCTCTCTTCATTCATCCCAGGGGCCCGCCCCAAGCCCCACAAGGTTTCACACCATCAACCCCCCTCCTTTTTTGTGTGCCTCTTATTTTTACTACCTCGCATGCTCTTCCTTCCCCCCAACCTCTGCACCGGCGAGGGCATCATCTGAGTCTGACGCCGCCGCTCCTTCCTCGAGATGCCCCCCAATCCTGTTATTTCGGGGGTTCCCTCCAGACCTCAACCTCCACCACGCCTCGTTTCCCACACACGGCGACAAACCCCACTTTTAGGTGGCCCTTTAAACCCCTATGGTTTATTACATTCTTCTCAGACAAAACTGTGCCTCTCACCCCCAGAAAAACGTCCCCCTGCAACGGCGTCAAGTCCTCAACACTCCTGAAGTCTTCCCCCAGAGCCTGCACCTCCCCTGCCTTGCACTTCTGTATTTTTTCCCTGAACAGATCCTTTTATGTCACACTTACCTCACACTTTCCAGTCTCTTCTTTGGAATCCTCCCCCTTCCCCACCCACCCCAAACACCCCAACCCCTTTTTTCGCTTGGGCTCTCAACAACACTACCACCTGGAACTGGTGCTCACCCTTTTTACAGGGGGCCCCCCCTCATTCACACACGTGCCGCCATAGGGCGTAGCCCCACAATTTTGCACGAGTCTTTTCCGGGATCATACCATAACTTGCATCCTGAGTCCCCAACACGATGTAAGACGGATGGGACTCAGGTCATTTCGGGAAAAGGTTTCCCCCCAGACGGCCCATGTAAGCACCACCGTTCACTTTCCCTGTTGTGCCAGATTACGGTCCCCATATGCCCCAAAAAAATCCTGATGTCAGCCCATCTGCCTCAAATGGGACTTACAATCTTAACCCAAAAATGGCGAATAGTCATTCAAACGCACCTTACACGGAGTGCGCAAGACCACGTCTTGGGAAACTCGTCCCAAAGACTCGTACAGGACGTGGAAATTTATTTGACGAAGATTCTGTAAGCCCATTCAGGGCAACACCATACCTCATGCCTGGTACCATAGGTCTCCCTAATGATTGTTGGGGGTAAAATTTTCCCGCGCTGAAGAGGGGGAAAACGCCCCCCGACACCATACCGATGGGATTTAACCCCCTCCTCACACTCACGCCGGTTGATACAAGGTACTCGCCTGAAAACAGCAGACGGGGGGCAGAGCCAACCGCACCTACCCTGGTCAGGAGTGAAAAGAATTAAATTAGGGGTTTAGCTCATCTCATGTTCACCCCGTTAAAAAAGCTATGTAAACCGGTCTAGTTGATAATATTTTGGGGAATTATAAAATT
>NW_026474241.1:0-11043 GCF_026875155.1 Cherax quadricarinatus
CGAGGAAAGGGACATTCACTCAGACACACGCAGTTATGGGAAAAGTGGCATGGGTCTTATAGTGCCATTTTCAAGGTCACCCAGCAGGCCAGACATTCCTCACTCATTTAAGCCTACGTAGGTACTATGTAGCACATGCTAATCAGTGAACCCTCATGCAAATAGTTACAACAAATCTGCGAGCACTTGACACTTCTGGCCAAACTTACTATGTTTATAGGTGAACCTCTGGCATGTCCCACTTAAAAAGTCATACTGCAATGCTCGTTAAGTTGTCTACTAGCCACTACAGGAAACACTGGTATGCCAGCAGCACTGTAACGTAGACTGCTGGGGTCAGGAGCTGTAACTGCAGGCTGCCTTAGCTTGTCCTGCTAGCTTGGAATGCATGCTTTCAAGCTTGCATTGAATGTACTTGCTAAGCCCGTGTCAACCACTTGGATATTTGCCTTGTAGCAGCAGGTAGGCACAAAGGAGACATATTCGTAAGATGAGTGGAGTGCGGCACAGAGGACTGACACGGGCACTCAAGCATTTATGTGGTCTGGCAAAAACGCCTCTAGACCATATGTAAATAGAGGCGAATGGCTGAGTTCCAAATCGAGGAAGGAGGGGAGACAGGCGAGGTGGAGTGAAGAGGTGTAGCCTCCTACAGCCACTTCAAATCACATATTGTGTTTCACTAGGTATATCACTATCAACAGTTCACACATAAGAAATTCCAGCAGCAATTCAGCTGCGCTCCAACGATATTTGTTGCATGATGAGTTACAGTCGGGTGAGATAAGCAGTTCTGATATAGAAGGCCTAGGACTTCACTCAACACACACGATCCTTTCCCCTCAACACTCAGGCCTAACTGGGATTACCTTATCAAACACTTTCTTAATTCTATTCAATCAAAATTTTTGCACATAGTTTATAGTCACTACACATCAAAGATATGGGATGGTAGTCCTTAATCGCTAATGGTACATCACATTTCCTAACTAGACCAACACTGCCGTACGCTGAACAGACCTAACACCCCCCTCCTTCATCACATTTAGTAAACAAACCATAAAAGTCCATATTACTTCCCAATGTTTGATATAAAATTCACAAGGGATGCCATCAATGCCTGGTGCCTTCCCCTTACTCATTCCTTGTAGTGCCTCCCACACCTCTGCCTCAGATATAGGCCCACCGATGAGAAGGTGATCATAATTTAACTCGCACTGTACTCCTCTCCCCAATTCCTGTATCGCATGCTCACTCACATCTTTACTTTGCATCTGGAGCTTACTCCAAGTATCGACATAAAAACTTATCCCCTCAGTTGTTGCTAAGACCTGTCCCTCACTATACCCGTCAACTTCATCCTGCACCACTAAACTCACAATTTCAGTCGCTTTTTCGCCTTTGTGTCTGACTCTGTAAGACACAAGCAGACAGCTTGTCACTCCACAAAGCCTCCTCTACCCCACCCAAAATGCACGCCCCATCGAGAACCTTACTTTTCAATACCTGGATTTGTTCTTTAAGAGCGTCAATCTCATCCATTGGGTAAACCCCAGATGCCTCTCCCTGTGCATAACATTGTTGTAGATGACCCTCCAGGTACCTCAGAAAACCATACTCCAAGCGAGTGGCCTCCTTACCCCGATGCACATAAAAATCCTTAATTTGAGACTTCACAACCTCATCCCACTGTCGTACTAAATCCCACCCCTCCCAGGAGTCTACTTCCATAGACGCCCATAAGTCCGCGAATAGTTCCCTATCATTTTGCACTTTGTAGCATCCAGTATTCAATTTCCAGTATCCCTTAAAATGATTTGGGAGACGCCCCCCAGTCGAGCTCTACAAAAACTCCCCGGTGGTCAGAGAAAAATACATTCAACACACGCACATTGATTACGACCACCCGCCGAGACACATACACCCTATCTAAACATGCTGCATAGCCCCTACACACAAAAGTATGCTCAATCCCCAAGTCACATCCTCATCATACATCTACCAACCCCAGCCCAGACAACAAGTCACCCAAAATAAGCGAACAGAAACCCACCCCCCTCAGTTCAATGTCTTTATGGCACACAACACAGTTCCAATCACCACCGACCACTGTAATTTCCAGCAGGGACCTCAAATAATATACTAAGACATCTCTAACAAAAGTATTTTTAATATTAACATCATGTTCAGCCGGCCCATATACCCCTATGAAACCAACCCTTCTACTACCCCAATCCCCCACGACTCGCACCACGCGACCCTCCCCCCCTTCCTCCCAATGTCTCATCACAAATGGGCTGGTCGCTTTTATCAACACAGCCACTCCACCTTTCAGACGTCTGGAGTGAGTCACATAAATGTCATAACCATCCATCTCAAACAAACTTCCTACCTTATGGTTATGTTCTTGCAAAAAACACACATCCACTGCAAAACGATTCAACCACTCACACAACTGCACACACTTTCTGACAGATTTCAAACCATTAACATTAATAGTTACACACCTAACTGTGCTAAAGGTGGCTTTCCTCTAGGGCCACCACTCCCTTTTCTCTTTGTGTCGGCAAGCACCCAAGGCACTCCCTGCACCTATGGCAATCCCTGTGATGTTACCTGCTGTCCTGGACTCGTGTGACGACCCCCCCCACCCGTGATTTCCGACCATGTCTTCTTCCCTGAATGTTGCCCAGGGGTCAAGACATCATCGGAGTTGGACAGGGTAGCTCCATTCTTCCTAGAAAACAGCATCTTCAGACATGTCAGTACTTGGAGTGTTCTCTTTGTGAATTTCTGCCTTAACAGTATGAACCCTCGAACTCTCCAAATCTCGCACTTTAGCTATCTGATCAGCATCATCTACACGTAATCTCACCTCATCAGAACATTTCAACAAAGGCACACACGGCACAGAATCATACTCATGCGATGCTAAAAGGTCACTCAATGCAGATACAATATTGGCCTCCATATCACCTGCCTCTCTTGCTAGAGGGATCTCACTGCTCCCATGTTCCACCTCATCAAGGGAGGCAGTCCCAGGTAGAGTCACACAAGATGACTCTAGTAGCATGGCCCGATCAACCTCAGGACTCCATGATGTCAGACGCGGCGAGTCCTCGACCTCTTCTTCGAGAGCCTGATGGGGTACCTCGCCATCAGGATGACGACCACGCCCCGAGGGTGGCTGGCGCTGAACACATTGAGCCGCCATGTGATCCAAAGCACCACAAAGGCAGCAAGTTCTTCTCTGTCCAGGACCTCTTCAAGGGGGGCTCCTTGGCGTGGTGAAGAGGCTCTTGGTCTAAGGAATTAGACCTGTCAGTATCCTTCCTCAGACCGAACCTAATTACCCCCCAATCCCCCGTTCCCTATCCCATCCTCCCCTTTTTCCTTCCCTTCTCCTCCTCCTCCCCACCCCTCCCTTTTGCCCTTCCTTTTTGGCCTTTGGTTTTTTTTTTTTTTTTTTTTTTTTTTTTTGATTTCCACAGGCACGCTAGTTCCTAGGTAGGGGAAAGGGTACCGGGGTCCATTCCCATTCCATTGAGGTTCTTGGTGGTGGCGTAGTTTGCTATGGAATCTGGATTGCCTGGGGATGTCCGACCCTCCCGGGTACCAGAGGGTGGCTTTGGGTCTTGAAAGGTGATAAAGGAAGCCACCTTTGGGATTCCGGGGTGGGGGCCCCGAACGAGGATGCTTTGTGGGGATTTCCCGGCCGCCCTTTTTTTTGTCCACCGAGGTAGCTGGGGCAGATGTGAGGTTGCTATCCCTTTGTTAGTTTACGGCAATGGGTAGGGATGGCACGGTTCCAGCTGCATCTGCGAAACTTGCGGGTTGAGGTCCTCTTGGGTGGGAGGGGTTTTCGGCCCTTTATTCCTCCTGGGGAACACCCCTCCCCAGCCCCCCCCTTTTTTTTTTTTTTTTTTATTTTTTTTTTTCTTTTCTTTTTTCTTTTTTTTTTTTTAAAAAACAAAAAGAAGAAGAACCTAATCAGGGCAGCCCTACCCATGAACCTGCACCCCGGCCCCTTCTTAAACCCCGCCCCCTTTTTCTGACCCCGCCTAACTTTGGCCCACTTTTTGGGACACCCTCATGCCTATGTACCTCTTCCCGGGGTGCAGTTTCCTCCCCTGCTTCGGGTACGAGGCCTCACTGACCCCTTTCATTTATCTGACCTTTGTCTCCTCTGACTTGTTTTCCGGGCCTCTCCATCACGGTGTGGCAATTTTCAAATTGCCGACCCTTCCCGTCGGACCAATCGGTCCCACGCCTAAATCCCAAACAAAAATTACCTGCTATGATACTTCTCCACCTTTCGTTCTTCCAGAAAAGATCGACACTCCTTCACAACCTTTCCACGCTCAGTTTCAGATGCACAATGGACTAAATTCTTCACTTTAAGACCGACTTCCCCTACTGCCTACTTTTTGACCCCAGTACGGGAAGGGCCCCCTATGCCATGTTGGTAAAGATTTTCTTTTTGCTCTTAAGAGCGGGACCGCATCATCACCGTCAGAATCTACCCGCTCATTCTTTTTCGTTTTTTTCCTAGAAAACTGTTCCGTCACTATTGAAAAACATCATTTCCCCAATTTTTGTAGTGGACCGTCTTCTGCCCCTACCTGTTCAACAAAATTTCCAGACAGTGGGATGACATCTTCAACACTGGGAACCCAAGATTCCCAACCTCAAGTAAACTTTCGTTCTTCCTTCCCAAGGGCGGAACATACCCTAGCAAGTGGCTCTTTAACTTTGACAGCCGTGAACTCCCATCCTCATTTATGTAGCAGGCAGGGTTACAAATTCGAAGGTATCCCTACACCACAACAATGAAAAATGCTGGATTTGCCCACCAGCGAGATTTGCAAAACAAATCGCCAAATGCCCGTCTGGGGTGCCAAACCCTTCTAATATTCTTGCAATCGCCCTCCCTCTTCCCTTTAAGTCATGGGCTCACCCTCGACTCTCGCCATTGTCAAGTCTTCTTAAACGGGGGGAAACCCATTCCCTGAAAGAGGCAAAGGTCTCCCTTTGCCTGGCTTTTTCTCCCTTCCGCCTCCAAAAGACCCCATCTTTTTCTTATTCCCGTTTAAAAACACCCCCCATTTCTGGTATCCCATTTTTTCCCGCCCACCTTTTGGGGTTACCTTTCCATAGTCCTCCTGTATCTAATTCTTTTGCTGTCCCACTCAGATGTCCTACTTAAACGCCTTAGTCTGATTCGCTTCTTGTGTTCTCTCTCACAACCTTAGCGACGAATTCGTATGAACCCCCCCCAATCGTCCCTCTACTTTCAAAAGTCAAAAAAAGGTCTGTTACACCCCTACCCATTTTTCCACCTCCTATTTTACCCTTCCCTGTCTCTTCCCGGGTTCTTCCCTGTATGGCCTGTTAAGGTGTAGGGGTTTCACCCTCCTCCTTCTGACCTTTCCCCCAAATTCCCCCCGAAGTTTCTTCCTCTTCTGCCACCTCCCAGGTTTCTCCCTTTTCTGCCCCTTCCCCACGTTTCCCCCTTTTTCCCTCCCCCTTTCGCCCCCCCCTACCGGGGTATGTCCAATACATTCCAATCTTTACCATCCCCCCCCTACCATTTCCAATATTGTCCCCATACGACGCCCTTAAATTTCCGAAACACTTGAAGCAATCTCTGAAAATATTGCAGAGACCAAACCATCAGTGGACACTGACCACCCCTCCCCTTTGCTCTCCTCTTCTCTATCTGCACAACTCCTTTCTTCACAGCGCACCTTCCTTTGCTGCTTAAAATTTCCAGCCTCCGCATGTGGACTTTTCCCAACCCTCTAATCTAGGAACCCTTTCCCGCGGATTTAGGTATTTTTTTCTTTTCCAATCATGGGGCCCATTTTTTAGTGGAATTATGGGTCTCAGGGGTTGGGGTGGCTTTAAGTTCCTCCCCGTTTTCCCCCGTTGGTGTTTTTCACGGAACCAAAAATTCACTCGCTTTATCCCCCTCTCAGGCAAAAATTTTTTGTATTCCAAATTCCTTTTCCTGATTGGACCTTTAATGAAAGTGCCCTTCTTCTACGCATATATTCCTACCATCACAATTTTTCGTACTTCGCTGCATTTCACAGCAGCCCCATCCCTTGATAGGGGGTATACGCTCTGTTCTTTAAATCTCTCTCCTTCTCGGGCATTTTCTATTCCGGGAAATTTCCTTTCCTGTTTCGTCTTACCCCCACCGATTCTGTTACTTTTTGGGTTTTAATGCCCCCCAATTCCTCTCAGGGGGGGCTCACGTGATTCCCGTGGCATTCAGTTGAGGGTTTTTTTGCCACCCACCCCCTCAATGTTTTAAAAAAGGGACTCGCACCCATTTTGTCCCGGACTTACACTCTCTCTTGCATCGATCTCTGAGTCTGCTCTTCCTCCACCGCATTAGACTTCACTTGGTCAGTTCTCCCGGACTTGCATGACAGTGATCATTTCCCAATCATTCTTACTTCCCCTTCATATTCACCACCTCTTCGCATCCCACCCTGGCAATTTGATCAGGAAATTGGAACCTTACTCACACCTAACTGTTTTTAGAGAGGTTCCTTCTTTGTCCTCCATTGATGAGCTTTTACACCTCTTCTCGTGTGTGTGTGTGTGGTGTGTGTGACTCAACAATCAATATTTGCACCAATAACTCATTACAGTTGTGACCGGGTGTGGAAGTGTGAATTGCTCATTACTCTATAATTTGTTCATGATTGTAGCCAAAGTATAAACGTAAGTAACCATCTACAGAATTCATTACCTTTTTTAACTTTGAGCTCATTACCTTTGTACCTATTCACTATTCAAAGCTTTGGGGCCCAGTCCCTGACCCTTACGTACCTCTGTAATCTGTAATACCTTTGTAACTTGTCATGATTGGGACCAACTTCCCTGGAGTTCATTACCTTTGTAAATTGTGAGTTCATTACCTTGTAAATTGTGAGTTCATTACCTTTTTTAAATTGTGATGAGTCATTACCTTTGTAATAGTGTAGTTCATTCCATCTGTACTTCTCAGCTATCAAAACTTTGGAGTCCAGTCCCTGGACCAATTATGTACTCTGTAATCTTTTGACTACCGCCCACTGGATTGAGGTTTGCATAATAACCCATATTAAACTTAACTAACTTCTCGTCCTCCGTTTTAACCCAAAGCTTCTCATTCTGTACCCCAAACCTCAGGCAGGCATTCTCAGAAATGCTTGCCTTGGTGGTCTTCTGTTTGTGCTCGTGCAGTACGTTTGAAACACGCTGCATGGGGCAGGTACCGGTACAATAGAACCACAGAGAGACTTCTTGATTTTAAGCAGAAGCATGCGATCACTCACCGTGTCATCCATGATGCTAAATGCACTTGCTGGTGAGATTATGTCTCCACCATCACCTCTGCTTCCTCTATGAGTGCAGTCTGGAAAAAAGTACGAAAACTGAGTGGTAAATATTCTCCTGACCCGGCTCCTGTTCTGCGGGTTGCCGGTGTTGATATAGCAAACCCACTAGATGTTGCCAATGAAATTGGCAATCATCTGGTCCGTATTTCTCAGGGACTCCATCTGTGCCCTTCATTTCTTTCCTCAAAGTCTGCCCGAGAGTTAGCACCCTTGACTTTTCTTCTCTCAGAGAAGAACATTATAATGTGCCTTTTACACTTCAAGAACTGGAGGCAACACTCTCAGCTTGCCGATCATCGGCAGCTGGGCCCAACGACATTCATATTCGTATGCTACAACATTTACATCATCAGCCCTTGCAGTCCTATTACGCATTTTACAATTTTATTTGGTCACAGGAGTTCTTCCACATCTGGGGGAAATCTGCCATTGTTCTCCTTTTCCGCAAACCAGCACTACGGGACATGAAACCTCCCACCTATCGTCCCATTGCTCTTACCAGTGCAGTTTGCAAAGTGATGGAACGCCTAGTAAATAGACTTTTGGTGTGGTATTTGGAGACACACAACAGTCTCTCCACTCGTCAATATGGCTTTCGTAAGGGAGGTTCTACCATAGACCCCTTACTAACGCTTGGATACGTATGTTTGTAATGCCTTTGCGAATAACCACTCAGTTATTGCCATATTTTTTGACCTTGAGAAGGCATATGACACAACTTGGAGGTATAATATTTTAGCCCAAGCCCACTCCTTAGGCCTTCGAGGCAATCTACCATCCTTCCTTAAGAACTTTTTAACTGACAGGCATTTCCGTGTTCGGGTTAATAATGTGCTCTCCCCGGACTTTATCCAAGCTGAAGGTGTCCCCCAGGGATGAGTTCTGAGCACAACACTTTTTCTCCTTCCTATCAATGATTTGGCCTCTATTCTTCCATTAAATATTTGGTCATCACTCTATGTTGATGACTTCACTATTGCCTGTGCAGGCGCTGACTGTCACCTTATTACAGTTTCTCTCCAGTATGCAGTCGACCGTGTTTCCAATTGGGCCACCACACGTGGGTTTAAATTTTCCAGTACTAAAACCCACCAAATTACTTTCACTAGACGCTCTGTCATCTCCGATCATCCTTTGTATCTCTATGGCTCCCGTATCCCTGAACGTGATACAGTCAAGTTTCTGGGCCTCCTCTTTGATCGTAGGTTATCCTGGAAACCTCGCTTACCTCTCTGAAGGCAACTTGTCACAGCCGGCTGAACCTTCTTAAAACCCTTGCTCATCTTTCGTGGGGAGCTGATCATTGAACCCTCTTTCGCCTACATTCCACCATCATTTTATCGAAACTTGATTATGGTGACCAGATCTATTCAGCGGCATCTCCTGCTACTCTCTCTAGCCTTAACCCCATTCATCACCAAGGATTACGTTTATACCTTGGTGCTTTTCGCTCTTCCTCTGTCGATAGCCTCTATGCAGAAGGGATTGTTCCATCCTTATCTGATCGCCGTGATGCCCATTGCCTTCGCTACTATGTACGCTCTCATGATCTCCGCAATCCTTCCATTTATAGAATTGTCACTGATATTAGTAGACATTCTTTATTTGTTCACCGCCCCTGTTTACTTCATCCCTTCTCTCTTCGCCTTCATTCACTCTTGTCTTTTCTTCAATTACCACCTTCCTATGTACATGTAGCATCTCAGTTTTCCCTTCCCCCCTGGGAAGTTCCAGCTGTTCGAGTCTGTTCTTTCTCTCTCCCTTGCTCGAAAGCCCAACTGTCTACGGTCGCTTCCCGCTCTCTTTTTCTTGACCACTTTCACTCTCATTCTCATGCCATTGCTTTGTACACAGATGGCTCTAAGTCTTCGAACGGTGTAGGATTCGCAGCAGTGTTTCTGGACAGTGTCGTACAAGGGCGTTTACTATCTTCAGCTAGTATTTTTACTGCTGAATTGTATGCCATCCTTACAGCACTTATCCGTATTGCATCGATACCTGTGTTATCATTTGTGGTTGTCTCAGACTCCATTAGTGCTTTACAGGCTATACAGAAATTTGATACACCTCACCCCTTAGTCCTCCGCATCCAACTTTGGCTACGCCGCATCTTTACCAAGCATAAAGATATTGTTTTTTGTTGGGTCCCTGGTCATGTTGACGTACAGGGCAATGAACAGGCAGACAATGCTGCGCGGTCAGCAGTACATTACCTACCAGTTTCATATAGAGGTATTCCATTTACAGACTATTTTGCTGCAATATCTTCCCACCTTCACACCCGTTGGCAACTACGTTTTTCTACTATGCTCGGCAACAAACTTCAATCTATTAAACCGAGTATAGGTTACTGGCCGTCTTCTTATCACCAGTGTCGAGGTTGGGAGACTACTCTCTCCTGTCTTCGCATTGGCCATACTCGTCTTACTCATGGATATCTCATGGAGAGGCGCCCTGCTCCTCTCTGTTAGAATTGCCAAGCTCCATTATCAGTCAGCCACATTCTGTTGGACTGCCCACTTTATCAACGAGCACGCAGAATTTCCCTCCGTCGTTGTCTTCGCTCCGCTGCTCTCTCTAACTTCCCTTCTTGCTGATGGACCCACCTTTCATCCAGACTCTCTCATTGACTTTTTGACAACTACTGACTTACTTCACAAATTCTGATACCTTCAGCCCTTTCTACTTCAATCTCTTGCTACCCTCTACTCCCGTACTATCCCCTGCCCCGCTGTTTTCTGTAACCTACTGATCATCCCTCCTCCCTTCTGCCATCCAATACCCTCGCTTCCTTCCCTACCCTGCAGCACTGTATAGCGCTTGTGGCTTAGCACTTCTTTTTGATTATAATAATCTGTCCAGGATACGTAACGTACACCTGGAAACGAAAATCCTCCAGGTGTATGTTGGAAGGAATCGGCTGATGCAGGGACATTTTCAACGTAAATGACCCCTCCTGAAGACCAACATAGTGGCTGTCAGACTACCTACCCATGGTGACCAGGTGGATCTTCCCATAACATTCAAAAACATGACATATATCAACTTCATTGGCCTCAAAAGGGACGTTTCGCACACGTACCCAAGTATAGTACTGTGAAACGTCATGTAACTGGACAGTAACTGCTGGGGTGACTTGCTTACTTATATCCTGGTCCTGGGTCACAATCTTCTCGTAAATCTGTGTATCGCAAAACTTGATGAAGATCCGTGAAGTTCCATTCAAGGCGACGCCACACAAGGATTCACACTGAATGCCATATGTATCATGAATGATTGCTGGCATTAACACATTTATTGATTCGCTGGTGATAGAGCCCTGTGTTAGTTGAATACAAACAGTATTAACACGCCGGCGAAACGCAGTCGCCATTGTTGTTGATGTTGTAAAAACTCCTCCACTAGGTGTCGGGACCGAGGAGAAGCAGTTGACAACCGTTCAGCACAACGTCTGACCAGAGAATAAGTGGACAATTAAGCACAGTGTTCAAGAGAGTGACCATATGCCTGATCACATAATTTACATTAGTTTGATCATCATCCTGTGTTACCCAAACTACCAGAAGTACTTGTAACCAGGCCCCAAAACCTGGCCACTACAAAAATCAGTCATCTTGTAAACCCCCAAGCCTAAGCCTGGCCCCTACCC
>NW_026474243.1:0-25717 GCF_026875155.1 Cherax quadricarinatus
TTTAATCTTGCGAGACCTTTCCCTGGCCCTGAAGGGGTAATTAGCACCTACTCAGCGCGAACGAAAAATTGTCGAAAAATTCACAAATTGATTTAATTTTATAGAAAAATAGCTTAACTCCCGGGCAACAAAATGGTCCAGAATCTTGTTTACGACTTTCCTAAAGGGAAATTAGGTCATTTAAAACACCTAGGGTGACTCACCACCCGGGGCGGGTGTGCTCACCTGTCGTCAATTTTTTTTTCTTTTTTTTTTTGTGATTTTGTAAAATCTTTCAAGATAATAATTGACGATTTGGCATATAATACGTGGGTGGGATATAGAGTTCCAACCCCCCAGGAACCTTCCGACACCTTTTTGCTGACGTCAGGGAAAAATTTCCAGTTCGGGGTGGCCGGGAATATGGCTCAATAAACCTTTTATAGCTTTACGGCTTATTTATCTATCACAATTGATCAAATATGAAATAAAAACAATATAAATAACAAAGAAAAGGTAAATACTCCAGAATGAAAATTTTAAATGCTTTTCTCAGCGCCCCCCATCGGGAAAAAATAGATTCCCATTCTCAGCAGGGGTTTCCTTTCTTTTTTTTTTCCCTCCGGGTCCTTATTTGAAAAAAAGAATATGGTTTATAAAACACTCGTATGTGAGAAAAATGTTTTTTTTTCCCCCCGAAAAAAAAAAAAAAAACGGTCCGGGCCCGTTTCGCGGGTTATTGGAAATAAATTTTTCCCTTAAAGACCACGAAATTCGTTAATAATAGCAGGAAGTAATGAAAAAAACAGAGAAAAATAAAGGAAAGATTTTTTTACAACAAGTTTGCTTTTTGGATTCAAAATTTGTTTTTGATTTTTTTGAGGGCAAAAGTAGATATTTGACTGAAGTCAAAACCATACAAACTTTAATTTTTTTTAAGAAAAGAAAAAAAGGATAAAAACAGAAATGATAATCATTAAAATACGTTTAGCATTGTTTTTTTCAGATAATGCCAAAACACTTCTCCGTCCCCATGTCGAAGTTTCTGTTAAATAGTATGATTATTTGTAAATAATTTTTTTCAGTTGTTTTTTGGCTATCTTTTTAAACTTGGTCACTTACATTGAAAAGGGGTTTTTTACGTACAAAAAAAATAAAGAAATCGAACGAAAAAATAAAAAAGTTCATGTTTTAAAGCGGATTCCCCTAAAGGGAAAAAAGGTTCTGAAAATGTTGCAACTATATGTAAAGCATTGTTCTGGTCGTTCATCTGGTGTGTCCCCCATAACGAAAAACACCGTATGATTCCTAACTGTGGACACTAGCGAGAAGGAGGATATTCCTTACACGGAAACAGCTTTTCATTTCGTTGACTCCATGGTACACTATGCGCCGCAGTTCTCCCCGGGCTCGTCGGGGGGGACATCAGTGATTTGCCGGGGAGTGTTAAACTTGGCACTCCAGGAGATAGTGTTTAGGGGGGGAAAACAACGGCTGGCAGAAATGCACATCCCCTTTGCCTTGTTATATCATCCGGCTGGGGGAAAAGCCCAAAAACGAAGCCGATAAATGGCGGAACACGCGCTTGGCCCTTCTAAAAATGAGGGATTCTCCCTGATGCGCTGGAAACCACGTTGAGAGGGGTATCCCAGGCCCTCACCCAAAATTTTCATTGCTTGGGGGCCACCAGTTTGGTCTGCCGTAGGCTGATGGGACATAACCCCAACAGGGGAATTGTGGCTCCCTTGGCTGCTCATCTGCCGCCTCTTTTTCCCCGGGATGCCACATGGGGGGGGATCCTTAAATGTCGATCTTTTTACCCTAAAATTCTAAGGCTGTGATGAGTGAACATTGTCTTGGGGTTTGGGGGAGGGGAGAGGGCATTGTTTGCAGGGGTGGAAAAAAGTATGACGGTCGGAGCGATGTCGAGGGCATGGGGTAATGCCTGTGGAATCGCCACCAGCCAGCTTGAAGGATCGTGCGGGTCGGGGTCGCTACCTTGTGTGGACCATTGTGGTACAGTCCCCGCTGCGCTCCCCTTTCCCTTTGGGTAACAGAACCACGTGAATATACTGCACAAACATCCCTCTGCCAGTGCAAGCTTGTCTTAGCAGATTGCTGAGGTTTTCTTGACTGCAGAGACCTTAAGGGGGGTAATTGCATATGCAAACTCGGCCGGGTCTGAGCGCCAGGGAGGTGGTGGATGATACCCCACAACGGAAAAGGTCACTTCTCTTCTAAAAGAGTTATATAGGCAGCAGTTTCCCCCGCCCCGGGCAAAAAACGAACAAATCCAATAGCCCCTGAAGAGATTTGGGATCTTGTGTCTGGTTGTCAATATCCCCCTTAAAAATAGGGGTCCCTTGCGCGATGCAGAATGTGGCTATTTTTGTAGGCGTTTTTTTAATCTTACCTGTCCCCGGGGCCTCAAAAATCTGAGCCCAAAAGTGTTTTTCCACAGGGGGCCCCCCCAAAGGGCAAAGTTCTTATTGCCCTGGCTTTGTACAACCTCCACCTTTGCCTCTCTGGGGAAAGAGAGGGAGCTAACGCTGGTGCCCCCGAAGTCAATAACAAAGCGAATGGGCTTGTATTTTGAAAAAAGCCTACATTTTTTGTTCCCCCCTCCCGGGTCCCTTTCGCCCTGGCTCCCCGGGGCGTTAAAGCCCTGATAGAGCAGGGGAACCTGACACACTCCCCTGTTTTCCGGGAAAGGTCAGCTTTTTTAAAAATTTAGATTCTCAAGAAGGGGGGAGCCTTCCCCCAAAATTTCTATAACCGAATACATAATCTTTTCAGAGGATCTGGTCTCTTGAATATAAATTGAAAGAATTTCTAGGGGAGATCTTGGGGCCCCTAGTTCCTTGCAAAATGCGCTATTAGGTTCAAAGCTCCCCTGGGCCTGTCGCCCCAAAAATTCCCTTTTTTTCCCTTTCACTATGGGTGAAAGTTTCATCAGCATAGCTGAGGAGCTGTGTACCACAATAAAACGAAGGCCCCCAAGTTCCTACAAAAAGTTTTTAAACAGGGTAGGACTGAGAAAACACCCCCTTTTTGGTACCATTTTCCAGGGGTTTTAAAGGAAGGGGCAGTGTCCCGGGAAAGTTTAACGAAGGACTCTGTCCGGGCCCAGGGGGCGCCCCTTTTTTTTCCCTTCCGAGCTAGTTTTGCTAAAAAAAGCTGTGGGGCGGGGCTACTCAAATCCCTTTCCCTAAAGGGCCGAGTAACGCCCGATACAAAGGTTTCTTTTTACATCAGCAACCCGGAATTCCACACCGGGAAATTTGCACACTCTGCTGGGGGGAAAATGAAAACTTTGTTTACCCTGTTCGGGGCGTTATCACGTCTTCGGATAAAAGTGTTTTTGGGGACCACCTTTCCTAAATTAACCCTTTGGAACACCTTCCTTTTTCCCCCCTTTTTTTCTTTCCACAAAGGAGGCCACAAAAACTGTGGGAGCCTGTTAAAGTTAAAGGGGGAAAAGGGGTCCACTGCCAAAGTTAGGATGTTTTTCCCCATGTGGCCCCCTGCTGCAAGTTGTTTTGTCCCGAAAGTTAGGTCGAAAACAGCCGCCCAACAGGTGGGGTGGGGCCCTCCATTTTTTTTAGGAACTTTACCTTGGAATATTTTGTAAAAGCATTGCTATGTGTCTCCAGCACTTTTTTTTTTCAGTGAGAGCGCAGCTTTGGGGTGATGTGCTTAAAGGGTTTTCCCCCCAAAAACAATACACTCAGTGCATGCTACGCAAAGGAAAGCTCTGCAATACGGGGGAAGGGGTTTTGGGTTTTTTTGTAGATGTGATAGATGAAATTTGGGCCCCCGGGTCTGTGTGCGGGAGGCCCCTTACCTCGACATTTCCCCACAGTCCCAGGATTGGCTAAAAACCTCGTAGGTATTGTATAGGATATAAATCCCAGCGGGGTCTCTGCAGTGAACGCCGCATCCATGTGCCGAAAATCCCCGGGAAAAAACCGGGTAGTTTTGAGTTTCATGAAGCAAGAAAATTCAACCCCGTTTCCCGATTTACTCCCTTTCCAGCAAAGGGGGTTTTTTGTTTCCCCCTCAAGCCCGGGAAATGTTCCTTTGTAGGATCTTGAGGGTGTGTTTTGGAAAGGGGAAATTTTTTCCCCATGGGCGGGTTATTTCCAGAGCGGGGGGACTGACCCCTGCCCACTTTGAAAAACCCGCAAATTCATGGTCATCACCCCGTCTCCTCCTCGGTCAGTAAGCACACTCTCAGGAGCGACTAAACCATCTGCCGGAATACTTCTTTTTTCCATGTTTTGTTTTGGGCAAAAATGTCTGTAAAACGCCTTGTGAATCTTCGAGATCCCCCGGGTGGGGGCCCCGCTTTGGCACGAGTTCGAAGCAGTGGGTTTTCCCTTTGGGCTTTTTGGGGCCCTGTAGGAGCTGCTGGGGGGTTTGGGTTTTTTTTCTTTATTGTGGGCACCGTGGTCTGTTGCGTATACTGGGTTGGGTACCCGGGCCCAATCTTCTGGGTGAGCCAGGGAAGCCTGAAAAGGGCGGGTGTCCCGGGGTAAGGGTCCCGGGCGTTGTCGTGTTATGGACGGGGGGCCCTCCTGTGGGCCTCTGCTATCGCGCTGACCTATGTACCCTTTTGGGACGCCCTTTTTTTCCTTTTCTTTTTTTGGGTTTTCTTCGTTGAGGTAGGGATGGGGGGGGCTTTTAAAAACCCAGGGCTCCGGGTTAAGTTTCGAGGGTTTTTAAAAATTCCTTTGGTTTTGGGATTTTGGGTTTAACCTGTAAAAGGCGGTAGGGAAGGATTCTCTGCACCCTTCGTTTGCTGAAGTGAAAATTTTTTTCGAAGCCTGTTTCCGATTTTTTTGGGGGTTTTCCCCGGGCTCTTTGAATTCTACCGAGCCCTCTTAGGGCATCAAGGATTCCGGGCCCATGGTTTTTTCTGCCTGCATTTGGGCGGGCACTGGGGACCCGGTTGGCATAATTTTTTCAGTTTTGGTGATGCCATTTCCCTGGGTAGGGTGGTCTGTTTCAGACCCCCGCAGATTACCCTGCTGAAGGGGTGCACCCAGGGTCCAAAACGTTTGGCACTTAAACAGCGAACCGGTTCTCCCGTGAAGGCCTAACGTCGTACCTCCCCCAAGAACCGGGGTTTCCAGCGGGGATCCCCGCGGTCCTACAGGGCTGAAAGAGACCTTCGGTTTTGCATTCCCCCTGCCGTCTTTGCCTTGAGCCCTTTGAGCGGAAAAACCACACGGGGGTGAGCTGCTATTTTGCCTCATGGGCATAAATCACGGGTATCGCATCCCACACCCCTTGGGATTTCCCTCCCGAGAGCCCCAGTTTTCCTTATTTTGAAGGAGCGATCTGCTCCAGCCCTCCCCTTCAAGGTGGCTTTACTTTTCCCTTTTGTTGAAGGAGTCAGTTTTGGTTCCCCTCCTCAATTTAAATCATATTTTGAATTTTCAGGTTGTGTCGTGATTCCAGGTATGAAACAACCCCATATGGGTTCTGTGTTTCCCCCGTAAGATTTTCCCCTTTGTTTTTCCGGTCGACCTGGCTGGTTTCCCCTGCCCCTTTGGGAAAGGGGGACACACTTCTTGTTTTGCCCCACAGTGATCCACCCTTTTCTTGGTTCTCGGAGGGTGGGGGGGTTTTTTTTCCTACCCCTTTTTTTTATATTCCCCTGGCTCCAAGGTTGGAACTCCCCGATTTTTTTACAATTTGAGCTGGTTTCTTCCTCGTCCTCTGATGACAAAGAGGGGCCCCTCCCCAACTTTTTTTCCGCTAAAATTTGCGGCCCCTTTTTCCAAATCCGAGTCCTCCGTCGTTTTCCCTGGGCATCGTGCCTCTTTTTTCCCCCGGCAGAAGCCTGTCCAAACTAGTGATAAGGTACAGGACACAGGGGGTATGTATGGGCCTTAGAGTAGGGGGCAATACTAGTGGTATAGTAGTAGTATTGATATAAGTTGTAGTATTATCCCAAATGAGCTGCCACTTTTCCCTTCAATCAATCAATAAAACAATCAATAAATTTAAATTCTTTATAAAAAAATTACAATGCGGGATTTACGGGTTTTTTTGGAAAATTGTGGGGGGTTTACGGGTTATAAAATACTAATTACAGGGGGGGACATTTGGACACCTAGCATGGCTAGGCTTTTCGGGCAGCCCTTAGATTAATTTTTTTAACTCTAAATTATTAAAATTTTTATGGACTAAGTTGGAAAAGGGGGCAAAGTAAAATTACATTATATTTTGAGGTTCTATTTTGGGAGTATCAAAAGGAAACTTATAAACTAGTTAGGTTTAATTTTTTTTATGATTAAAAATCGAAATTTTCCGGGTTTTTATAGTCCAAATGGGTAGTGAATGGGGGTAAGTGTGAACCACCAGGTGGTTTTTTATTAGTTGGTTTTTCGGGGTGTATCAGGGGGATAAGATGTTTTTTTAACGGGTTTTTTTGAAAGTGATGAATTTGTCCCGCATTTTTTAGAGCTTTCAGGGAGGGGATTCCAGTTTTAGGGCCCCGTGACACACAATGAATTTTTGTAAAGGGTTTTGTCCGGGCATGGGAAATGTCATAAGATGGGTTTTTGTCTGGTGGGTTTTCCTGTGGGTCCTGTCACAAACAACCCCCAAGAAAGCATTTTTAGGTGAAGGTTTTAAAATTGGGAAAAAAAGGTCCTTTAAAATGTAGAAAATTTCACAGTAAATAAGTTTTGGATGGTTTTCAACAGGGAGTAAATTTTAGGTCTATGAATATTTAGGGGGGGGGGGGTTTTGCCCCGGGATGGGGTTTTTTGATTACTTTTTTTGTGGCTTTTTTGTTTGGGTTTATATTGGCTTTAGGTATTTTTGCCCGCAGTTGATCCCCAAAACCCCCAAAAAGGGTAGGGAGGCATGGATAAATGAGTGAATGGTATTGTTGAGAAATGCAATTTACGGCACCTTAGTACGAAAATTGGAGAGGATCCCAACCGTTTTTGGGTACTTTTTTTTTTATGTGTTTTTTTATTGGGGGTGAAAATTTAGGTTGTTTTGGGCGAGGGGATTTTGGGTAGGAAAATTTTCCCCATTATGGTTTTTGGGAATTAGAGTGTTGTCGATCTTAATGTTAAATTGCCTGCTACCAAACATAATAAATAGGTTTTTTTTTAGTGTTTTAAAAGTAAGTTTAAATTTGGGTGTCTCCAAGTCGTATTTTTTAGCATTTTCCCCGTTTAACAATTTTGGGTTTAGGGTGGCAAAAATAGGTGGGGAAAAGAAAAAAGTCCCTGTTGTCAGCCCAAAAAGAAAAGGGTTTCAAGGTTTGGGAAAACTTTTGGGAAAATCTTAAGAGTCTCTTGTGAGGGACCCCCTTTGAACTTTTCTAAAATCCCCAAAAAAACAAAAATTTTCTTTTTCACTGTCTACTGCCTCAAAAAATTTAATTGAAGAAAGTCCCGTAAATTTGGTCAGGGAGGGAAGAACCCCCTCGGAACCCCGCTGAATTCATTAATCAAAAAAAAATGGGTCCCTTTAAGGTGAAATTTTAATTTTAAAGTCAGATAAAAATTTTTTTTTAATAAATTTTCCTACTAAAGATGTCAAAGGCCCCTTTAAATGACGGGGCTGAAGGTCCCCAGAACAGGAAAAATGTTTGGGGGGGGGGGGGGGGGGGGGGGGAAAACTCCGCAACCGCCTAAACCCCGGGGTGATTGATATTAGTGGGAAAATTATTTAATGGGCCCTTGGGGAAAACCCCCCCCCAAAACCCTTGGGGCTGGTTTTGGGTTACTGGGTTAAAAAAGGGAAAAGAATTTTTTTCCCCTTCGCAATTTCGTTTTAAATGTTTGTCTGGTTTTGTATAGAAAATCTTTTTGGGGTCTCCCACGGGTTCCCAAAGCTGATGGGTTTTGTATGAGGGCTGATCATTTTAAAAAGGGCCATCACTTGGTGTTTTTAGTCACCCGGTGGGTTTAGTAAAAGACACTCCACCACCTTTTTCGGGGGTGGTGAGATAATTTAGGGTCGTTGGTGAGGGCCTTTAGGGCAGTGGGGTTTTAACGTCTAGGAAGAATAAATAAAGAAAGGGTTTTAAAAAAAGCGCCCGTGGGAATGCCCTTTATATATCCCCCTTTTGGAAGTTAAATGCCCTTGTGTCAAAGGGGAACTAGGGGTTATTTTATAATTAGGTTTTTTTTTTTGAAGCAGTTTTGGGGACAGGAACCAAAAAGGGAAAAAAACCTGCTTATTTGGTTCGGCAAACAAGGAAAAACCCTTTTTTAGTAAATTTAAAAAATTACGAAGGGAAACCCAGGCCCCCAAGCGACCACAAATCAATTACCTTTTGCAAATTTAAAAAATAAAATAGTTGGGATAACTCCCGTAACAGTCCCTAGATTTTCGCTTAGCAATTGCAATGGGCTTTTTAAAAACACTTATCATCTGTGGACGGGGTTTAAAGAAAAAAAGCTATCATTTTGGGAAAAATTTCTTAAAAACAAACAAAGCTTTCCCCCAAAAACCCTTTTTTTCCCCCTTAAAGAAAAATTAAAAATCGAATAAAATTTACCCCCAAAAAGGAAAGAAAAATAGGCTCAAAAATATTTTTTGGGCAAAGAAAGGAATTTATTGGGGAATGAAAAAAAGATAGGGGCATCTCATGAATCTGGGAATTTTACATTAAGAGGGACGTTTAAAAAGGGGGTAAGAAAAGCTAAAAAGGAACTACAAAATTTTTAAAATTGCTGGGGATTTTAAAAACTAACCCAAAAAGTTTTTTTTCAGGTTTTAAAGAACAGAAAATTTTGAGATGAGATAGGCCCCCTTTAAAAAAAAATTTTAGTATCTTACTGATAAAGTGAATGAAATTTTTGCTTATTTTTTAAAAAATTTTTTTTCCCTTCGGTTTTCACTCAGGAAAAAAAAAATAATAATATCCCCAATAATTAGGTTTTTTAGGGGGGCCTGAAAAAGAGAAATTATGTAAAATCTTTAAAGAAAAGGTTATCAAACAGATAGACCGACTGAAGCAAAAAAAAATCACTTTGGTTTCCCATAAGCTTTTTTCAAGGGTTCTTAAAAGGAAAGCAAAAAGGAACTCGTGAAACCTTTTTAAATAATATTTTTAATTTATTTTCTTCAAACAGGAAAAGCGTCTGATATGGGGGGAAATTGGGGTAATTAATTTCCCATTTTTTAAAACAGGGGACAAGTCGTTTTAACCCTTTAAAAAAACCGCCCAAAAGCCTGACCTCCAAATTTTAGGCAAATTACTAAAATTTAATTATAGCTAAAATTTTAAAAGCCATCTTTATAGGCATTTATTAATGGGAAATCAAAATGGATTTTACAAGGGGCCGTTTTAAAGGCTAACTAATTTAAAATTTTTTTTTTTCAGTAAGGCTTTTGAGGCAGTTGAAACCCTGATAAAGAATTCCCATTTTTTTATTTGGATATTTTTAAGGGTTTTGAAAAGAGTACCCCCCACCAAGACTGTTAAGGGAAAAAAAGGCTGCTCATTGGCCAAAGGGGGGGAAAATTTCTTTTCATGGATCGAGTCCCGGCCACCAATAGGAAGCAGAGAGTGTCATAAATGGGGTTAAATCTGAGTGGGAAAACTGTAACAAGTGGTGTTCCGCAGGGATCGGTTTTTTGGCTCGTTGTTTTTTTTCAATATTATATAAAAAAACCCGAAAGAAATTACTAATGATACAAGCAATTCGCTTGGGGACACGAAGATAGGTAGGATAAAAAATTCAGGAAAATTTTAAAGTCTCGGAACCCCTTTAGGAGGATTTAGACAAACCCGAATTCGGATCAGAAAAAAGGCAGATGCAGTTCAAAAAAGATAAATGTAAAGTTCTAAAGCTCGAAATGTTCATAACCTTAAACACCTACCAGCTTAATAATGTAGAAATTAGGGCCCAAAAGAAGGCAAAGGATTTAGGGGGTTTTGGTAAGCAAATAACCTTTAAACCAAGACCCGGCAAGTGCCAGCGAACGTAATAAAGGGGAAATAGAGGGATATAAAATAAGGGTTTTTAGGGAAAAAGATGGGTTTAGACCTTACGCAACATAAGGGAATCTTTTTTAAGGAAACGTCTGTCAGAAAATTTCAACATCATGGGATTTAAGATACAAAGAAATTTTTCAAATTTTTGCCCAACCTTTGGAGGGAAAAACCTTTGACTTGGAAGGTTTTCCCCCATGAACCGGGTTTTTCCCTTCCCTTTACTCAAACCCGAAATAAAATATATAGGCCACTTCTCCGGCCATATCGCATTTTTTACAAATGATGGACTTTAACACAAAATTCCAGGGTGAAAGGAAATGATTTCCCCCAAAATCCTCATCTCCCTTTCCCATTTTTTATGTCGTATTGGGCTGATGAACCCCTGCGTGGGCGAAACTTTTTCCCCAGTAAAAGAAATTCCCCCTATGTTGCATAAGTGTCCTAACTTCAACTTGTTTGGTTTTTTAAAAACCCTTCATCACAACACCAGGGTTGCAAAACACCTGGATTCCCAAAATCTGCACAAACCAGGGCAAAATGGGTTTTAGGGCAGGGCGCTCCTGCCCTACAACTACTGGATCACATGACATGCCCTTTGGGGCACTGGGAAAAAAATCAGAATGCAGAGTAATATACACAACTTTTCAAAAAACATTTGACAAATGCGTCATGGGTAAAAAGCCCATAAAAACGTGCAAAGGAATAACTGGAAAGTGGGGGGTTTGGGTCTTCAACTTCCTAACAAATCGAAAACAAAGAGTAGTGGGTCAACAGAGTAAATGGGGGTGCCATAGTGAAGACTCTGTTCCACAAGGACATATCGCCCCCATCTTATTCCTTATCCTCATATCAGACATAAAAGAGATATACACCACACACCTATCTCCTTTGCGGATGATACAGGATCTCATAGGCGTCATCTGTGAGGGCGGGGGGGTTAAAAACCCCCAAAAAATAAAACAAAGTTTTCCAGTGGGGGAACGGTAAACATATGATTTTTAATGAGGGCAAATTCCAACTACCCGTTATGGAAAAAATGGAGGAGTAATAACTAGAACAAGTATACTACGACTCCGGCCCTACAATAAGCGGGAAAAAATTAAGGGACCCCGGGGAGTAAATTTTAGGACTCACTTTCAAGGTCACAACAGGCCACGATGACGTGCAAAGAAAATGAAGAGGGGTATGAAATCTTTTAAAACGAGGGTGCCAAGCCCATGATGATCCTTTTCAAATCACTTGTTTTCCTAGGCGGGGAAAACTGCTGTACATTAAAATTCCAACAAAGCAGGTGAAAACGCAATCTAGGGTGTACGAGATTTTTTACTGCACTTTTAAAAGTTTTAAAGCATTAACTACGGGGAACGGGAACATTGATTGTACCGTTGGGAAAGCAGGAGGGAGAAATATCAAATCTAAACTTGGAAAATTTGGGAAGGAAGGGGCCCCAAAAATCTGACCAGAAACACTCCCTACGAATAAAAGACTGGGCAGGGGCGATGAAAAAGCCGCCAAAAAAAGTAGGGCGCCATTGGTACACTAAAAAAAAACCCATAATTCCCGGGGGGCCCAAAACTTTTCAAAGCCCCCATCAAGATTGGGGGAATTGCCAAAAAACCCCCGGCTCCTTAAAGAGAGAGCTGGACAGATACCAAAAAAGTCAGTGCCGGATACCCCGGGCTGTGGTCGTACGTGGGACTGCGTGGGGCCCAGCATAACAGCCTATTTTGACCCAGGCCCTGACCCAAATTGGGGGGCCCGGGTCATGGCCCGGGCCGCGGGGGGTTGACCCCCGGAAAATAACCTCCAGGAAACCTCCAGGTACCCCTTGGGGAATACCCCCCCAAGGAGAGAACTCACTGAAGGTTTTTAAATTTAAAGGACAATTTAGATTTAAAAAGGAAATGGGAAAGAAATTATTTTGGGAAAATGGGGTAGTTGATGAGGGAAACGGTCTACATAGTGGGGTTATTGGGGCCCAAAAACCCTTTGGGGGAAATTTTCCCAAATTTAAGGTTTTGGATAAATACCGGATTGCAAAAATTTTGGTCTTAAAAAACTGCGAAATTTTTCTGACTTTTGGACGCTTTTCCAAAAGGCAAAGATGAAGCTCTTTTGCCTTTTGAAGAGAAGTACAGTTTTTAAAAACTTCTTTTTAGAAGAATCTAAAAGAGTCCCATTCAATCTGCTTGTATTAAAATCACTCTGACTCAAGAAATTGTAATGACAACGATTGTAAACAAAAACCAAAACCCCGGGGGGGGGGATAAAAACCCCCGATCAGGGGGCGGGGTTCTATCGCAATTTAAAAAATGGACCAGCTAAACCACAATAACATTTAAATTTTTTTTTTATTTAAAAAATTTTTTGCCCCATAAGAGGTACAAAAAATACAGATAAGGGGCAGCCTGCCAAAGCCATTTTACTTTTTGCATAGCATTTTCGGGCTGGCTTAAAATTAACTTAAATGAACTAAGCCAAAGAAGAACCCCGTGAAAAAACTTTTAAAGTAAAAAAGATTACTATAAAGCACAATGGAAAATTTTTTACAAAGACCGGGAAAAATGGTTTTTAAAGCATTGTTTACATTTTGTGGAATGGAGTATTCTGTTTTGGGAGTGTATTTAAAAAAAAAATTAAAAATTTAAAATTGGGTTTTTAGGTTTTTAAAATTTTTTGATATTATTTTTTAAAGTAAAAGGTTTTTTAGGTTTCTTTTTTTTTTTGTAAAACTTTAAGATAAATTTATAAGGGCAATTTCGATTTATTTTTTTTGGGGAGTAATGTCAGAAATTTAATTTTTTTAAAAAAGTGTTTTTTTAAAAATTTTGGTTGATTTCCCCATTTTAGGGCCCTTTTTTTTTTTTTTTTTTGAAGTGGGTGGGCCGGGAAATAAAGGGATCCTTGGTTTTTTGGGGGTTTTTTATTGGGGAAAAGTTTGGGGGGGTTAAAAAATTTTAGATTAATTTCAGTTTAAAAGGGAGTAATGTATAATGTTTTTTTGGGGTTGGTTTTTTAAATTTGGGGTTTTTCCTTAAAAATTTTTTTCATTTAACTAGGCCCCTTTTTTGGGGAAGTGTCTGGTGGTTTTTGTTGTTAAAAAAATTCCAAGGTTTAATAGGGGAAAAAAGGTTAATGGGGGGGTTTTCGGGGGGGTAAAAAACCTTTTTAAAAACCCCAGCTTAAATTTTTTTAAAATTTGTTGAATTTTTAAAAAGTCCTTTTTTAAGGGGATTTGAATTTTTTTTTTTTTTTTTTACATTATTTTAAGAGGGCCTTTTGCCAAAAACATTAAAGGGTTTTTCAAGTTTTTGGGTTTTTTTTCCTTCCAGGAGTTTTTTGTTTGGTTTTCAGGGGAGCTGACGGGGGGCCCCCGGGGGGGGAAAGCGGGAGGACATCCTGGGGGTTTGGGGGGAAAGCAAACTTTTTGGTTATTTTGATGGAAAAAGAAGACCAAACCCTTAAATTTGGGGGACACCCAAAAAAAATTTGGGGGGCCCTTTTTCCCAAAAAATTTTTTGGGGAAAATGTTGCATATTTTTTTCCCAAAAAAAGGAAAAAAAAAAAATTTTTTTTAAAAAATTTTTTCCCAATTCCCCAATAATTTGGGGAAATAAAAAAAAACCCAAAAAAAAAAAACCCGGTCGTAAAGGAAAAGATTGCAAACCCAAAAAAAAAGGGGGGGATAAAACCCGTAGGAATTAAAACCCGGGGCCCTTTTTAACCCCCAAAAAAAAAAAAAAATTCATAAAATCTAGTTCCAGGGGCAAGGGACGGTTGGGTTTTGGATTCTGAAGGGGGGGGGTCAATTTCTCACCGGTCATGAAATTATCCCGAGAAAAATGTGATTTTGGGGTTTTTTTTTACAGAAAAATATATAAAAATTGGAAAATTTTTGGGAGAACTTCGGGCCAATACAAGTTTCCAAAGCAAATTAAAGCCTTGAAAAATGTCTGGGACGCCCCCTGTGAGGTGAATTTTTATATTTTTCTTTCTAATCACTAAATTTTTTCCATTTTAAAATTCATTACAATGTGGGGGGGGCTTATACATTTTTTGTTAATTCCCGGGATTCCCAGGGCCCCGGCCTTTTTCCCAAATAGGGCCCGGCCTTGGGTCCCTGTCTAGGGGGGTCTGAGACCTAAGTCTCCCTGGGAGGGGCACTAGTACCCCCTCTCGTTGGGGCCAACTGTCTCCCGGCCTAGCCACATCCCCCCCCTCACGGGGGGCCCTAGGGAGAAGCTAGCCCACTCTGGGCTTTCCATCCCCGCCCCCGGAACTAATGGAAAGACAATCTTTTGACTGCAAGCTTGGCTCAGACACCCACCCACCCAGATGGCTGGGGTGGGGTCGATGGCTTTTCAGGGTGGGAGGAGCTTTTCATGATGGCGCAACAACCCGTTGCGAAGCAGCAGTCTAATCGCCCCCACAAAATGTCTTAAATGGGGGCATTTAATACAAAAAATCTTTTTTTTGCTTAATATTTTTTTGAATGATATAAATTTCAAAAAAAAAAAAAACGCATAAGAAAGCCACAAAAATTTTATTTGTATTTATACCCCGGGGGGTGGTGCTGATCATGAGAAATATTACGTCAGTTGCTACACAAGAAAAAGGGTTTTTTGTTACCCCCAACGTAAGCGATTTTTTTTGATTTTTTTTTTAAATTTCTTGATGTAATTCTGGTCCGCGGTTTACCCAAATATTCGAAAATAAGATTTTGGCCTTTTGCTTTGACTGCCCCTTTATTAATAATTGGAAAGAAAATTTTCACAGACAATATAAAACATTTGTGTTTGAAATTTTTGAGAGTAAAGTTTTAAAAAACATGTTCTCAAATTTTTTTATTTTGTGTGAGGGGGGGAAAAAAAGGGGGATATTTTGGTAAGCAAAAAACCCAAAAATTTTTTTTTTTTTTTTTTAAAAAAAAGGGTTTTAAATTTTTACCCAAAAAAAAAGGGAAAAATATTCTAAAGGGGGATTTTAGTCCTGTGGAAAAAAAAAATAAACCAATACATTTTTTGATTAATTGGTATTTTAACAAAAATAAATTTTTTAATAAAAAAAAACCACAAAATGGTGACGGCCCTGGGGAGAGTCGCCTTTGTTTTTGAACGACAGAAAAACGTTAGTGAAAATCAGAAGAATTTTCGTCGCTCTAGAGGTTGTATTGGGCTTAAAAACCCTTTTCAAATAGGACCCGAAATCGTTGGAATTGAAAGTCCTGCAAATGTGAGAATTAGGCGGACTGGACAGGACTCCCGTAATTAGAGGAAACAGGATATTCCCCACAGCTGAGTCGATTCTATTTTGTTGAAATTCGGGCCAGTATTTTCTTCACATTTTAGGCAGGGGGGTTTTGTGTATGACACACCGTAATCTCCAGACTAAATTGGTGAGTGGTATTAAGATAAATTCTCCTTCAATGTAAAATGTATTCATTTTTTAATTTAATATACAGTCCACATATTTATATTAATGTTTTAAACCAGAATTCCTGGTGATGTATATTTCATTTGAAATTAATATAGTTCTATAGTGACTTGTGGAATATAATTGTAGTAAGTATCGAAGGGGGACTTTTTTCTTGCGACCTAGGGTCCTAAAATTCCTACTTGTCTCTGTAACCTTGATAAAGAATAATTATCTTTGTTACCATTTACTGGTATGTATCTAATGAGATTTATCCAGGTAAATTTAATTTTCCACAATGCCACTCGAATGCCAATTTCTTATATCATGCTACCATATGTCAAAATCATTTAAATTTTTTTTTCTCTGTTGTTTGTTAGCCAATCTTACTCAAATTTTGTCATGTTTATTTACATATGCACTTCTAAACGTACACCAAAAATAAAAGAAATCAGGCAAAAAAATAAAGAAGTTGAAAACACCTCCCCTGCGGCGCCTGAACGCGGTTCTATCCCCCCCCGTGGTGTGGTTTGTATGACATCCCCTTGTGTTCAGTAAGGCCAGAAATATTTAAACAGAAAACAGGAGCTATAAGCCTGTGTTCCTTCAGTCTAGTGCCAAGTAACTATGCACTTTATTTAGGAAGGGAGGCATGTAAGTAAGTTTATTCCCGGTATACACAAATACAGTTACGTAGATTATCATACATAGCAGCATATGTGGGAAAGTAAACCCAGGAAAAACACAAGAAAGCCAGAGAGTGACTTATTTCCATTGGGGTCCTTTTACCTTATTATTATAAAATAAAGGTGATAATACTTATTATTATTCTATAAAGGAAAAACATCTTATTATCATACTATTAAAACTATCTACTCCCCGAGGGTCTTAAGACTATCTACAATACGAGGATATTTCTAAGAATAGGTAAAATTACACGTGTGTTAGCTAAAAAAAAAAAAAAAAATCATTCTAAGCTACATTCATCAAGCACCTTTTGGCTCTCTTCTTGAACTGGTTCATGCATGACTGCTTTGACATGTGTGGGCAGTCTGTTCCACACCTTTATTGCTGTACAAAAAAAAAGGTGTTTGAAGCCTGGCCACTAACTGTGGGTACTCCCAAAGTTGTGCTCTCTCCCCCTAGTGCTATGATTGCTTTGGTTCCCAACCTGACAAAATTGGCAGCAAGATATTCTGGAACTGTTTGTGAGCAATTTTTATAAACCTGATTTAGCTTGAGTTGTTTTACCTGTCTTCAACATTCAGCATATCCAAATTGCTGAATTCATCCTGGCCTGCAGCTCTCTTGGACCCAGGTCCAGGATGAATCTTACCATTTTGTTTCTAGGTGATCTGCAGTCTATCTTTCAGTTCTTTTTTGTCAAGGTAAGGAACCTTGAAGAGCAAGCGTAATCCATATGACATTGTATAAGGGCTAGATAAGAGGTCCTGCGAGACTCAATAATAGACACTGTGCTTGTCTAAAGAGGAATTTCAGTCTGGCATTCGCTTTCTTTACTACACTGTTCCCTATCAATTCTGACAAGCATGGGTCATATGGGATTCCCAGACATTTTATTGAGGAAACTAAGTGATGGGCTCCCCATTACACTGGACATTAAAATTATTTACCCTTCTCAGTTTATGTTTCGTGCCAAAGAAAATGGGTTGAGTTTTCCCCCGAGTGTAATGATAGTTTGTTATTTCCTAAACCATTTGCTGCAGGGCTTCAAATTCCAGTGTTAATGGATTAGGTATACTTGTGGGTCTTTACCCGACACTAACAGAGCACTATCATCTGCATACAGTAGGAGTTTGCACTTGACACTGTTAGGCATGTCGTTAGCATAGCATAGGAACAATAGGGACCCAGAAATACTACCTTGGGGAACTCCACATGCAATCGGCCGGGGTTATGATTCTGTTTTGTTGATTTGACAATTTGTCTCATGTTGCTAAGGTAGGACTTAAACCGTCTACAGAATCTAAACCGATAGCTTGACGTTTTTTTACCAAAAATTGTCATTCTCTGCTCAGACGTTGTGCTGAGCATTTGTCAGCTGCTTCGCCAGTCCCGACACCTGGTGGAGGAGCTTTTGAACATCAACAACAATGGCGACTGGTTTTCGCCGGAGAGTTAATACTGTTGGTATTGAACTAAAACGGGGCACAATCACCAGCGCATTGATTAATGTGTTTTAAAGCCAGTGATCCCTTCGTGATACATACGGCATCCAGCGTGAATCCCTGTGTGGCGTCGCCTTGAATGGACTTTCCTGATTTTCGTCAAGTTTTGTGATACTCAGACCTATGAGCAGATTGTCAACCAGTAACCAGATGTAAGCAAGCAAGCCACCCCAGCAGTCACTGTTTAGTTTGCACTACGTTTCACGATACATACGGGTTACGGTGCGAAACGTGCCTTTTGAGCCAAAGAACGACATACGTGACCTTTTGAAGTTATGGGGAAAATCCACCAGGGTTTCTATGGGTCGAGTTCTGACGGCCCCCTATGCTGGGCTTCAAAAGGGCCTTCACTTTGAAAAACCCCTACGCCACCAATTACTTTGTACAACACCCGGGGGATTTCGTTCCCAAGGGGTATGTTATGTATCCTGCTGCGCTTTGGATCACATTTGGCACAATGTGTTTAGTGTCAACGCCCCCAGGACTGGGCGTCGCCCGACGGCGAGGTTCCCGTCAATTTCCGGAAGACAAAGTTGTCGAGACTTGCCTCACCCGACTCGGGAGGCGAGGTTTATTGGGCCATGCTAGTAGAGTATCTTGTGTGAACCCCACCTGGGGCGTTCCCATGATGAGGTGGAAAAATGAGAAGTGAGATCCCTTCAAGAGAGGCAAATGACATCGGGCCAAATTGTATTTACATTGAGCGCCTTTTTAGGTCGCTGAGTATGATTTCTGTCCATGTTGCCTTTGTTGAAGGGGTCAGTGGGGAAGGGGTACGTTTAATGATGTTGATCAGTTATTAAACGTGGAGATTTGGGGGGCCCGAGATTTTCATATGACATTCACAAGGAGAACACCCAGGTATTGACTTTGCGAGGATCTGTTCTAAACGTGCGGCTACCCTTTCCCGACCTACGACGTCTTGACCCCTGGACAACGTTCAGGGAAGAAGACTGGTGGGAAAATCATGGGTGGGGGCGCGGGGGTCCAGGAGAGTAGGAAATACCATGGAGAATCCAAAAGGTACGGGAGTGCCTTTTGGTGCTTGTTACACAAAGAGAAAAAGGGGTGGGGTCCCCCTGGGGAAACCCACCTTTGGCAAAGTTAAGTGTGTAACTTTTAAACGTTAAGGGTTTGAAAACTCTCAAAGGGGTTTGCAGGTACGTGAGGGGTTAAATTGTTTTGCAGTGGATTGTTTTTTTCAAAACATAACCATTGGGGGGAAGGGGGGGGTAAGGTCAGGTGGGGCGAGTCAGGGAGACTGGGGGGAAAAAAGGGTTGGTTTTTGTGGGAGTATAGGGCCGGCCGAAATATGTTAATATTAAAAATACTTTTTTTAGAGATGTCCCAGTGTATAAAATTTTAGGTCCCCGCCAGATATTACAGTGGGTTTGGCGGTGATTGGAACTGTGTGGGCACCATAAAGACGTTGACCGAGGGGGCGGGTTTGTTTCCTTTTTTTGGGTGTTTTTTTGCTGGGGCTGGGTGGGGTTAAATGGAAAACAGACATGGGGATTTAGCATACTTTCATGCATAGGGGGTATGCAACACCTTTGATAGGGGTAGTGTCTCGGGGGGGCTCGTAATCAATTTTGTGCATGTTAAAAAAGTCTATTCTCCACCCTCGGGGGGTTCTTGTGGAGCTTTACTGGGGGGTCTCCCGAACCAATTTTTCGGGTATTGGGAAATTTTAAACGGGGCGCTACAGAGTGCAGATGATAGGATACTATTTACGGGGTTAGGGCGTCCATGGGGAGACTCCGGAAGGGGGGGATCTATGGACATGGATGGGGTTTAAGCCTCGAATTTAAGGATTTTTATTGCATCGGGGTAAAGGGGGCCTCTCACTTGGGGTATAGTTTTTCTGAGGGATTGAGGGGTTTTTTACGGCATTGTTTGTCAGGGGGGAGGCGCTGGGAATTTCCCCTGGACGAATTGACGATCTAAAAAACAAATCCAGACTGAAAAAAAAGATTTTTTTGGGGGGCGTATTTCGAGTGGGTAGGAGCTTTGTGGGGGTGATAACCGCTACTTGTGTCACGTAGTCAGGCACAAAGGGAAAAGGCGACTGAAATTGTGAGTTTGTGGTGCGGGATGGATTGAGGGTATAGTGGGGGACGGGTCTTAAAAACAACTAAAGGGAAATAATTTTTTAGTCGATACATGGTGTAAGCCCCAAATGAAAAGTAAAGAAGTGAGTGAGCTTTCGATACAGGAATTTATGGGGGGCGTATGATGCGAGTTGAATGATCATGATCGCCTTTTCATGGGCGGGCCTATAACTGAGGCGGAGGCGTGGGAGGCGTTGCAGGGAATGAGCAAGGGTGAGGCGCCAGGCATTGACGGCATCCCGTGTGAATTTTATATCCAACAGTGGGAGGTAATACGACTTTTATGGTGCGTTACTCAATGCGATGAAGGAGGGGTGGGTGTTTAGGTTTGTCTCAGCGTACGAGTTTTTGGTGTTAGTTAGAAAATGTGACGTACCCTTAGAGATTAAGGACTATCGACCCATATCGTTAATGTGTAGTGACTATAAACTATATGCAAAAATTTTGATGACTAGGATTAATGAAAGTGTTTGATAAGTTATTCCATAAGGGTTAGTTTGGCGTGCCGGGTAGGTCTATGTATGATTGGTCATGGGAATATCAGGGAGTTTGTTGAGGAATTTGGAATAATGGGTGGGGTGGTGTTTTGGCTTAGACTGGCAAGCTGCTTTCGATAGTGTGGAAAGGAAGGTGCTATGGAAGTTCATGAGATGCCAGGGTTTTGGAACTGAGGTCATCATGTGGGCCCGTTCACTTGTACAATGGTGCTGGTTTAAAGTACAAATTAATGGGAAGTTAGGTGTCTTGTCTGCTTGAACAGGGCATTTGACAGGGATGCCACATGTCCTCAATCCTTTTTGCATATATGCAGGATCCTTTTTACTGGGCTGTTTGTGGGCGGGAGTAGATTCGTCATGGGGTTCGAGTAGTGGTCGACGGCCCTTGTAGGTAATGTAGATGATACTACTGTGCTATTACGTACGAGGGAGCAATTGGGTTTTGTTGGGAGACTTGTTGATGTATTTGGTAAGGCTACGGGGATGTGTGTGTTAATAGAGAAAAGTCGAAGATTATGGGGTTGGGAAGTGGGTGGGGGATAGGGTGGGTCCAGAGAGGTGGACTGTGGCTGATTGTATCACTATATGTGGTATTCAGGTTGATCAGACAAGGGCATGTAACTCGGGGAGGGTGGTACACAGTGTCCTGAGGCGCTTAAATAGTCTATGGCCGCGACATTTAACCCTGCACCAGAGGGCGGTGGCATTAACGTTCTGCTTTATAGCAAAGTATGGCATGTTGCTGCACTGTATCCTCTGTTGCAGGGGATGTCAAACGTCTCCAATGCATCAGGGAAGGTTATGTCTCATTCCTCTAGAGGGCTCGTGGCATAGTGTGTTATGTGAAGCGTCGTTTTCTCCGACTGGGTGGAATGCATGGTGGGTTAAATGAAATGTATCGCGACCTTTGCAGGTGGTGGGGAGGAAAGGATTTAATTAGGTGCGAGTCGATGCTTCGTGTGTTTATTGCACATGAGGGACGTGTGGCACTTTGGAAAGGGCGGGTATGGAGAGAGTCGTGGTGCAGTTGAAGGAATGTACCCCATGTACACGTGGAGTGATATATGGAGGCGGGGGTTCAACAGTTGCGTCTCCTTGCTCAAGTACGGGAAGTGGTTTTTAAATTTTTGCATGGAATCTTGCCGTCCCAGGTGGTGTTGTATAATAGGCGTTTGGGGAGGACCGGGGTTGTCTGGCGTGCAGGGTGGGAGGAATCTGCTTTTCCACGTTGTGTATTTCTGTGAGACCTTAGGCATGGTAACATGAGTGGTTTAGTAGGGTTTTACGCTTGATGGGGGGGGGGGATGTTTGTCGGCGCTCCGAGCGTTGAGTTTTGATGTAGGTGGGGTTGACATGCATGTACAACGTGCGGTGTCGTACGTTGTGGCCGATTATATTTATGTGTCATGGGCTATGAGCACGTTGAAGGTAATAGTAGAATTCAGGTTTAGCGGAACGATTTGTAGGACAAAGTGTCGATATAAGTGGTATATGAGGGGAGATGTGAGAAAAGACTTCCCATCTGAATATAAAGCCTTGGAGTTAAGAGATTTGAGATAGTTTGTGAGCGTTCAGATGGTAATCTAACGGGCTGGTCAGCTGTGACTAATTGTGACTAATAGTTATGTGAAATGTTTTGTAGTCTCTGTGTTATATACGTCTCCTATGTGATGTGAGGATCGCTATATCTGTTAAGACTTTGTATGTACAGAAGTTAAAAGGTCTTCCGTCATTTATTTCTCGATACAAGTCGTTGGTGTATATTTGTATATGTGCTTCCTAGCAAAAGTGATCGGTTCAGTAATATTATTTTATATAACATGTAACTGATTGCATTATTATTTTTCTTTGTTTCATTTGAGATGGAAAATATCACATCGTAGATTAGTTTTGTTAAATTGGATGTTTTTATTTTTGTGACTTGTTTTCCTTCTTTGAATTGTAAATGCCTATGTCTGTGTTAAGACCCCGTGATAATCGCCTAAATTAATGTTTGAGTATCGTGGTGCTCTGTTGGGCACCTGAGATCTTAGATTTAGTCTTGAATACGTGTGTGTTGACAGGCGAAGCCATACCTAGTAATGTGCCAGATGTAGTGTCATGTGTATATACGTGATTGCTTGTGTGTGTGCGTCGTTGTGTGTGTTTTGTATTTACCACAATGTTTTATTGTGCAATCTTTATAATTTCCAGTGTCTTTTTTTTTTTTTTTTTTTTTTTTTTGGGACCTCTTGTTCATCCCCTTTGTAATGTTGTGTTTTTATTAAATAACCTTGTTAGGGGTGTTCTTAAATAAAAAACAAATACACTGTAATTATAGGGGTTGTGTGTGAGAGTGTAATACCACTGAAATATACGGTTGTTGTGTGTGAGGGTACTCCTTTGTACTATATAATGTCGTTATTATATTTAGGTTATTGGATTCTTGTGCATTAATTAATTTTTGTGTGCTTTTTAATTATTTCTGTCACCTTGTACGCATTGTTTTAAATAAAATAAAAAAAAAAATATATTGGGTTGACGTATAAAAGGCCTTTTGCGGGTCAGGTTAAAACCATGAGGTTCCCTTTTGACTTTCGTTCTCATGAAACCTTCAGTTTAATTAGGGAGGTTTCGGTTGAGTATGATCTTCTAAAGCCTGAGATAGCTATGGAGAATGTTGTTGCATTAGATACTTAACTACTTGACCGTACACCGCCCTCTCTAAATTTTGGATTTATCCCGAGTATACTAACGGCCTATAGTTGCTTAATCGACCAAACTATTTTTCTTAAAAAGGGAGTAACTCGGGCCTCCTTAACACTCCGGTACGGTATTAGTGGTGAGGACAAATTTATTAGTGAGAAATAGGGATTAAATTTAAAAAGCACCACTTTTAGGAACTTAAGGGATTTTAAACAGGGCCGTATCTTTTTTGGGGGTTTAAAACCTTTTTTAGTTTTTTTTAATAAAATCAGAGATACACTTATGGGTTGACAATGTTTGGGATTCCCCTTATTGGTATAGTATGTTTGAAATTTATATGAGTCTGTGTTAAAGGTATTTGATGCAGCTGGTAGTTTACTTACTATGTTGATGCGACAGATGTGTAGTAAAAATTTAAAACAATCTCCCCACCTAAGTTGTTACGTGACATACCTCGTTATCGATAGTGAGTACTATGTTAGACTTATCTACTGGTTTAATGGCTATCCCCCAAACTATTTTAGTTGTTGCAAAGAGCTTTCTTTGGTTATGTTATACTTTTCCCAATTTTTAGCAAGTAGTGCTTTGCTTTTGCCCCTTTATTAAGTCTCCGTACTCTGTTCCTCACCCTTCGGAATTCGTTGAGTGCTGCAATATCCTGTCTGTTTGTTTTAAATCTTTTTAGCAACTTGTCTCTGAATTTCATATTATCTAATATCTCAGTATTCATCCAAGGTTCAGTTCTCTGTTTAATCCTAACCTCTGTAACTGGTGCAATATTATCAAGGATGGTATGGAACTTTGGGTTTTGAATTTTTCCCGGGCATCGTTTACGTCCGTGCAACTTGTTATCTCTGTCCAGTCACAATTGTGTAGCCTATTTACCAGTGTTTCTTTACTGTAGTTTCTAGTTGACCTCATTTTTATTGTCCTGTGTAGGCCTATCCGATTTTCCTGGTGCAGTAAATGATGGAATGAAACAATAAGGCCTGTGTAATGAAAGCCGACTTGACTAATGGTCTCAGAAAGGTTTTCAAAGTATGTGGTCATTTAGGGTGGCTGAGAAAATGTGTGATCCGGGCTGGGGTATTAATTAGTTGAGTGTAACTATTTAACCAAGAATTTGCTTATACCCTTTTTCAATAGCCCGTTATTTTGCTGCTGAAAACAGATATTGAATTCTCCCAGTATTATTGTCTCACAAATTTTTTTCAAGTCCGGAAAAAGACTCTGGAAAAGTCTTCTAAGAACTGGTCCCTGGCTGGGAGGCGGTAACTTTGCTCCTACTAAGATGGTTTTGGTCTTGAGAAACAGCACTTCAAACCATAGAATCTCCATTTTTTTGTTATTTAAATCAGGTCTTGGGTTGTAAGCTAAGTCATTTCTTATGGGAGGCACAAAACACCACCACCTTCTGTTCTTATCTAACCGTTTTATATTGTAACCTTGTATTTTGACCCTCGCCATCAGTCACAGTATCATCCAACCAGGATTTAGAGATGGATATAACTGTCGCCCTAGTTCTGCTAGCGCATTGTCCTCTTCACTTTTGGGCCGGGAGGATCTACTGCGCAGACGCTTCGCAGTTGCCTGGCTGCGGTGGTGTGAGGTGGTGCTTGTCGCGCCCTGCTGTCAAATCCGGAGAACTACCATTACAACAGGCATTCAGTCATAGATGCCGGATCAACACTGTGGGAATAGAGCTTCTCCGAGGGACAATATTGCCTGTTTCAGCACAAGTATTACTTCCAAGATCATACGAGAGAGTATGGTATTTAGGATGGAGAGTTATACGAGGTAGCGTTAATTGGAGTGCAGAGAATTTTTTGTGAAATTCCTCTCAGCAACAGTCTGAGTCGTTGGTTAATCGTTTTCAGGACGTAAGTCTTTTTAAAAGCCGCTGTTCGTGTAAGGATGATAGACATATCCAGGCATTTTACATGGATTAAGCTTCGTAACTTTTAATTTCGAGGCAGACGAAAAAGAAATTAGAAGAGTTTTTGAGAATATGGGGGCAGTTCATTTGGCCCAGCAACGGTAAGTGGGTGTCGGGAGCTTACGCGGGTCCTGCCGGAAGGCACCTTTACCTTAAAAATTTATCTTGCGGCACCCCATACCCTCCTAGTGTATCTACAGAACTTTTAAGACACAGGTCATGGTACGTACGCCGGGCAGAAACGTACATGCCGCCTATGCGGAGAATATGATCACATAGCAGCGGCGTGTGGGAAAACGACAACGAGTGCCTGGCCCTGTGGCGGAGGCATCTGCTCCTGCAAGGGGGGAGGTAGACGAGGGACAACAAAGTGAAGGAGGGTGTGGTCGTCTATGGAGCAAGATAGTGGATGCACGCATGTGGCTGTCAGAGTGGGTGAGGCCCTGGGCCAGTTAAAATGGCCCCGAGACTATTCCAGTGGCAAATGACGAGCAGCAAGTAAAGGAGGAAGTGCTGGGGGCTTGAGGAGGAGTTGGCCGAGGTGTTTGAAGTCCTTGTCACCGCCTGAGGAGGCAGATGCACCTGAAAGGGCAGTAGACACGAGCTGAAGGCTGTGGTGAGTCAACGGCAGGAGAATCATAAGACTACAGGACTGACAGCGTGGCAGAGATGTCACCGAGCTCAATGAAACATGACAGTGGAGGTATAGGTCCATTTTTAGGGATCCCCAGACCAGGCAATGGAGGATGAAGCGTCCACAAGGAAGAGGGCTGCTGCGTTTTGATTCATATGATGTCTTAACGCCAGTGCAGAGGCCTGGGAAGGGAAGGTAGTGGGGGCCACGACAGAAGGCACCGAAAAAAGGGGGGGGGAGGGAAGGAAGTGTGAAGGTGACAAGTGGAGCTCCAAGTTCGGTGGCCCTGGAAGTGTGG